>JAZKJV010007894.1:600000-899647 GCA_037367405.1 Ottelia alismoides | reverse complement strand
TGAAAGAAAGGGGATGAATGGCAGCCTCGATAGCTAAAAGCCAGAGGGTGAATACCTCACGGGGGTACCCGCCGGAGGTGATGGTGGAACACGCCCAGCTCGCGTGCCTCCGCCTCTTCGAAGGTGCAGACGAAGAGCTGTCACCTCCACGTTGCTGAGCGACTCCAAAGAGGGGGGAAAACTGGATGAAATGCGGTTCGAATTCAAAGGGAGGTCAAGGAGGACCTTAAGTATGGTTGACGATGGAGGTTGAAAGAACGAGGCGGCTGGCTCGATTCAGAGGCTCTCAGCCCAAGACGATCCTTGGGCGAGCAAGAGGGATAGTAGGTGAAAAAGTTTGCAGAAGGACTCGAGCTCAAAGGGTGAAAGAACGCACCTCGAAAATTTGGTGAACATGGGGTCAAAGATGGTTCTGACAAAGGCTACAGGGTGTAGGTCAGACTGTTGACCTAGGTCAACAGTCCTGGCCTCCTGGTTGGTCCACGTGGACCAACCAGGAAAAACCCTGGAAAAAAAGTCTTATTAAATCAATTTAAAATATTAAATGGCCGAATTAAATAAAAGTTATAAAATAAAAAAATGTTCAAAATTTTATGTAGTATTTAATTCTGATTTTTATTTATTTTTATGACTTATATTTTTACAAGTTACCTTTTTAACCCTATATAGGTATAATACCTATGTATTTTAATATTTTATTTTATTTTATGTATTTTTAATCTTATTATTTTTATTTATGATTTTTGTAAAATTATAACATACTTTTATATACATAAGTATATTTTTATTTTTATTTTTCTGAGATGTTTTATATATTTAATAAAATACAAGTGTATTTTATATAGGTATAAGTAGATGCAGTACACCTATGTAGTCTTTATACAAGTATTTTTATTTTTATTTTTCTTTGCATTTTATTTCAATTTTAATGCACATATATATTATAAGTAATATTTACAAAATTATAAAAATATAAAAATGAATAAATAATGAATAAAGAATAAATTGAATATTTTATTCAGTACAAGTGTGCAATGAGGGTCCAAAACTCAACTTTCAAACCGGAGCTCCGCCAAATGCGAAACCACCGCCATTGGATAGATTATTTTATTCTATATACAATTAAAGGTGAGTTTGCTACATTTGGAGTTGTCAGTTGTGAGATACGGGTCTGGGAAGTTGGGATTTTGGATTCTTATTCAGACCATATCTTTTTGTCTGTATATGATTTTTCTGTGAAATCAATTTTGTATTTTTCTTTATCAAATTATCTACAACTTTCATGTACAAAGTTTCTTTATTTGATGTATAAAAAGTGGAACCAAAAATAGGTCCCAAAATGAATAAGAAATGAATAGGAAGTATAGGTATTTTGACTGTGTTTCTGACCTTATCTCCCCCTACTTTATTCCTTGTCGACCTATTCATCAAGATGCCTAGGTCTCGGGGGTTTTGGGTCATAAAATATTTACAATATTTTATTCTTTTTCTTTTCTTTATTTATTCTATTATTTTGGCCTTAATTACAGTAATTTACACACTGTTTAGATGCACATGCATGAATGCTAAGATGCTCTATTTAAGGCTATTTACAGGCATTTGCTAGGGTTTTTGGTGCCAAAATGATAGAATAAAGATGATGAAATGTGGATTCATCATCCCCCTATACTTTACCTTTGCTAGTCCCTAGCAAACACTTATGCAATAAGTGCAAAAAGAAAAACAAAGAAAAGAAAAAGAAGAACTTGGATTTTATCTGATTGTCAAACTTGTCTTCACAAAATCAAAGTTTGGAGCTTAAGTCGGACCTTTGGAATTTTAGTGCGGACGGAACCTTATTAAGAACCGTGTTTGAAATCCAACAGTCCCTGAGAATCCCAAAACTCTGTCCAAGTCTCCTCAATAGCCAGGTCAGAAATGCTTCAACTCATACGCAAACTCTTACGACTATGAATCTGACTTGTACAGTGTAAGTGATGGTGGCTCTCCCCAACTAGAATGACAAAGAAACTGACTTCTCCAGTACGACAACCCAATGATTCCCCAATCCAATGACTCCATCCTCGAGGAGCGGGGTATTCCCTTCTAAGTTCAAGTGGCAACCAACTCAAGAGGAGGGGGTGAAGAGAGGAATGGACGGTAGCCAGTGTAGCTACCTATCCTTGGATGCAAGACCAGTGTAGTCAAGTCATCCTGCTGCAGGCTCACATGATATGACTTTGGAACTCAAGCTTGCTTATTGACTTTGTACTTGCAGGCGTTTTATTTTTGTACATGCCTGAACATTTTGTTTTTTTTTTTTTGAATACTATTCACAGCAGCATTTACATAAGGAGTTTTTCCTCTTGAGCTAGTAGACTATCCCTCTTTTGAAGCTTTATCGCAACCCACAGCCTCCTGTCTTTAGACTTCCTAATCACTGGACGGGTTGGGGTGCACTTCCCTCCCTAAAGGAGGACAAATGTTTCCACTTGTGTGCATCTCATACCGGCAAATCCAATCCCCTCACCACTCTAACTGAGTTGAGCCATGTGAAAGGTGCAGGTGTCCAAGTTAGGTCATTATCAACAAGAGTCGTGCGTGTGCTTCGAAATACTCTACTTAGGCAGTCAAGAATCCATTGAACCAAGTCTCGTGATCCTCAAAGAATTAAGTCAACTAGACCTGAAGCACCTCAAACCCAATTCCTATAAGGTTCCTGTTGTTAGGTAGATTTTAAGGTCCAATCAAGCTCCAATCTTCGGATTTTACTTAGACTCGTTCAATTATCAAACTCAATCCGAAAAATGCTCATGCTATGCAATGCAATGCAGAAAATATTTTTGTGATGCAATTTTCAAAGGTTTTGATCTTTTTATGAATTTTTGAAAATATGATGATGATGCATATGTAGATGCATTTTTTGTTTTTTTCAAAGATTTTTCAAATGTTTTTGGATTTTAATTTTGCTAATGTTTTGGGGGAATTTTTGAAAATAAAAAGTTTGGCTGAAAACTAGGTTAAAATATGTACACGGGAGTGCTTCTTTATATATACAAGGAAGTGGATTTAAGAATTTACAAGGTAAGTGGTCAATTTTATACATATATACATAAGATGGATTTTGGTGTGATGTTAGTATTCCTCAAACTTATTTGACACAAGCTTTTCACACAATTTTTGAAAACTATAGTCCAAAATAGTTTTTACAAACATTTGACACACATTTGAAAATCATTTTGCAAAGGCTTTCAAAACAGTATATATAGGTTTTTCAAATCATTTTTGCAACCATTTTTCAAACCATTTGCAAATCATTTTCAAACATTTTATTTCACACAAAGAAAAGAAATTTTTACAAACCACGCATTTTGACACAGGTTGAAAACACGAAACAAAATATTTTCAAAATAGTTTTCAATAGATGTTCACAAAGATTTTCAAAACCATTTTTCAAACATTTGGCAAAAAACATTTTTACCTGATTTATTAATCAGTAAATACAAAAAGAATTTGAGGAATAACCACATCTTTTTATTAAGACTTTTTTAATGAATTTTAAAGAATTTTTAGCCATATTATTAGGAAAAATACGAAAGTACGAGTTATGGCTAAAGTATATACGTAGTATATACGACCCCCCTATACTTAGCTTGAGCTATGTCCTCATAGATCGAAGAGAAAAGAGAAGACAACTCGTACTAAGTATAGACAAGTATAAAGAATACATGAATGAATCAATGAGAAGTCGACCGTCCCCCCTATACTTAGGATCAAATAATCCTAAGTATAGCAGACTGTACACAACGCAGGGAGGGCCAAGGGTGGGAATGAACAGATCGTACTCAGACTGTCTCCCCCTATACTTAGGGTACGATATCCCTAAGTATAGACAAGAAGAGGAGACAATGAAGAGGATCGACAGAGATAGAACAACCCGGGGTGCCAACCCCCCTATACTTAGGACAAAGTACGTCCTAAGTATGGAAAACTGTCTACAAGGGCGGCACCTTCGTGATATATACAGAAAATAGAAAAGGAAAAGAAGAAAAGAAGAAAATAAGAAAATAAATCAACAGACAACAAAGTGATATAAACAGATGGATCTGTACAGCGGAGGATAGAATTTGATCACCATGTATGAAATGTAGATGATGAGAGTGAAAGGACACATCTCATACCAGAAGAATGGGGGCAACGTCAATGGTCGGCGGATCATGATCAAGATATAATTTCAAGCGTTGACCATTGACGCGGAAGGTAGAGGAAGATGACGGGTTCTGATATGTCGATGCTGCCATTGTCATGTACCTTCCTGACCACATACGGTCCTTTCCACTTGCTCTGTAATTTCCTGGGAATAATTTCAGCCTGGAATCAAACAACCATACTCTCTGATCTGGCTCAAACTGTTTATGGCTGATATGCGAATCGTGCCATGTCTTCACTTTCTCTTTGTACTGTAAGCTGTTTGAAAAGGCTGTGTCTCTAAGTTCTTCCAGGGCTGCCAATTCTGCTCTTCTCTGTTCTCCTATACTCTCGGGATCTAGAAGCAACTCAGTAACTGCCCAAAAGATTTATGCTTGATTTCCACTGGCAAATGGCATAGCTTGCCATAGACGAGACGAAAGGGAGATGTTCCCAATGGATTCTTGAAAGATGTCCGATAAGCCCACAAGACCGAGTCCAAAAGCTGTGACCAATCCTTTCGGTCTGGGCGGACAACTTTCTGCAAGATAGTCTTTATCTCCCTATTGGATACTTCGGCAAGACCATTAGTCTGAGGGTGATAAGGAGTGGCAACCCGATGGTCAATGCCGAACTCGTCTGCAAGGGCCCTGACTTCGTCATTGATGAAGTGAGACCCCTCGTCTGAAATCAAGACTCTTGGTACCCCGAACCGTGAAATGATATTTTTCCTCAAAAATTTGCAAACGGTTTTAGCATCTGCGGCTCGGGCGGGGATGGCCTCAACCCATCGGCTGACATAATCCACAGCGAGCAAAATATGCTTGAATCCCTGACTCTTAGGAAATGGGCCCATGAAATCAATTCCCCATGCATCAAAAACCTCACAGAAGTGAATGGGTTGCATGGGCATCATGTCTCTCTGTCCGCAGGTTCCCATTTTCTGACAATCAGTACATCTCTTCACGAACTCCATCAGAATCCTTGAAGAGAGTAGGCCACTATAGGCCGGATTGAAGCACCTTCTGTGCTGTCCTTTTTTCAGAATGATGTCCTCCTGCCTCAAGCTTGTGGCAGTATGTGAGGACGCTATGTTGCTCTTCTTGAGGAATGCACCTCCTCCAGATACTATCTCCCTCCTTCGTGATAAAGGACGGGATCCTCCCAATGGTAAAACTTGGCCTTAGCTAGGAAGGTCTCAAGTTTCTGCCTGGGCCAACCTTGAGGGACTGTCTTGGCAACAAGATAGTTTACAAAGTCAGCATACCACGGGAGTGAGGTGACAGCCAAGATCGCCTCATCTAGGAATGTCTCTGTGATAGGTGCGCTGGGCTCAGATTCCTCGAGATTCTCCAATCTGGAGAGATGATCCGCCACCACATTCTTGACTCCAGGCTTATCCTTAATTTCAATATCAAATTCCTGGAGTAGAAGGATCCATCTGGTGAGACGTGCTTTGGCATCCTTCTTAGCCATTAAGTACCGGATGGCGGTATGATCAGTGTAGATTGTCACTCTAGATCCGAGAATATACGATCGATACTTATCAAGGGCAAAGACTACGACCAGCATCTCTTTCTCAGTCACAGTGTAATTCCGCTGCGCGGCATCCAAAGTCCGGCTGGCGTAGTGAATGGCGAACGGTAAACCATCCCTCCTCTGTCCAAGCACAGCCCCAACGGCAAAATCTGAAGCATCCGTCATGATCTCGAATGGGAGAGACCAATCGGGTGGCTGAAGGACAGGAGCTGAGACAACCATATTCTTGAGTGTCTCAAATGATTCAAGACACTTATCATTAACAATAAACTCGGTGTCTTTGGTAAGCAAGTCAGTGAGCGGTCGGGCAATACGACTGAAGTCCTGAATGAACCGTCGGTAGAAACCGACATGCCCCAGAAAAGACCGTAACTGACGCAAATTGGACGGCGGATTGAGTTTTCTGATGATGTCCACCTTAGCCGGATCGACCTCCATGCCCCTGTTGGAGACGATATGACCAAGGACCGTCCCCTGAGTCATCATGAAATGACTCTTCTCCCAGGATAAGACAAGATTGACCTCAATGCAGTGCTTCAGCACACGGTCTAGGCAGTCAAGACAAGCATCGAACCCGTCGCCATAGACCGAGAAGTCATCCATGAAGACCTCTAAACAGTCACCCACCATGTCCGAGAATATGGACAACATGCACCTTTGGAATGTCGCCGGAGCGTTACATAGACCAAAGGGCATCCGTCTGAAAGCATAAGTCCCAAACGGACAGGTGAATGTCGTTTTCTCCTGGTCTTCGGGCGCAATGGCCACTTGATTATATCCAGAGTACCCATCAAGAAAGCAGTAATGACTCTTCCGGCTAACCGCTCGATAATCTGATCAATAAAGGGAAGCGGGAAGTGATCCTTCTTGGTGGCCTCATTCAATCGTCTGTAGTCCACACAGACCCTCCAAGAAGTTGGTACTCTGGTAGCGATCTCCTCTCCATACTCATTGACAACTGTAGTGATACCCGTCTTCTTGGGTACCACATGGAGTGGACTAACCCATTTGGAGTCGGAGATGGGATAGATAAAATCAGCGCTCCACCACTTGGAAATTTCTTTCATGACTACGTCTCGAAGATTCGGGTTCAGCCGTCGTTGGAACTCACGCGACGGCTTAGCGTTATCCTCAAGATAAATGTGGTGAGAACAAAGATTTGGGCTCAGCCCCTGGAGATCAGCTATACTCCAACCGATTGCCTTGCGGTTTCTTTCAAGAACCTCCATCAGACGAGATTCTTGCTCTCCAGTCAAATCTGCTGAGATAATGACTAGGTGCATTTCTGGCTCTCCAGCAAGGAATCGGTACTTCATCGACTGCGGCAGAGGTTTCCGTTCTGGACAACTGGGAGGTGGCAGATCTGGTTTCTGATATGTCTGTGTGAAGGCGACCAGGTCTGCATGGGAGAACTCTCGCTCTGCGTGAATTTCTGACGAAGGGCGGCCTGATGGATCATAAATAAACTGCACTGGCTCGCACTCTGTCGTGGCTGTCAGCTCAGTAGGAATCAGACAAGGTAAATAGTCATCAAAGTCATCCCAATCAATGTCTGAATCCGAGGGATCAGAAGACGATGAGCAAGATTGAAATTCCTCAGCACCACTCATCACAACACTGTCAGCCTCAGAGATATCCTCATTCAGGAATGTGCTCTCCCGGCTCTCGACTGCCATGAGCTTGAGATACAGTGAATCTGTAGGCAAGGCGAGGGTCGGTGCTACAGGATCTTTCCAGTTGGATTCATCATCAGTCATCTCAAAATCACAAACCTGGTGGATGTCTAGATCCTCTTCTGTCATCTGCTCGGCTTCGCTGGACTGTTCTGAGCATTCTGCCTCTCTGACTCTGATTTCTTCGATCGTCTCTATTTGTATGGTTTCGCCCTCTACGCGAAAACATACCTTCCCGCTATCGTGGTCGGTCACCGCCTTGGCTGTGGCCAAGAATGGACGTCCGAGAATGATGGGGGCATCAGTTACCGCCTCAGGGATCTCCATGTCCAACACAACGAAGTCCACGGGGAATTTCAGGCCCTGAATGGTAACGACCACGTCTTTCAATAACCCCTTCGGCCTCTTAATCGACCTATCAGCAAACTGAAGGACGGTTCTGCTTCGAAGAAGAGGGCCAAACTCGAACTGCTTGAGTAAGGCTGCCGGAAGGAGGTTAATTGAAGAGCCGCTGTCTAATAGAGTACGATCAAACTGCTACTCCTGAATCTCGCATCTGACATAGGGAGCTCCTGCGTCTGGTCGCTTGGCTGGCAATGTTTTCTGAATGGCGCAGCAAGTGTCATGAGTGAGCATATGGATTTGATCTCTGTGCCTCTTCTTCCTTCTGACAGTAGTTGTTTCTTTCAAATTCTTCTTGAAGAAGGGGATATGCTCAAATGCTTCTCGTAGAGTCAGCTGAATGTGAAATCTGTCAATCATTTCGTTGCCAAACTCTACCTGCTGATTCTTTTTAGGATTTTCTTTTTTATTCCCCTTCGCTCGGCGGAGTGCCTCAGGGAAGGGGATGGTAGGGGCCTCCTCAGATGGAGGCTTAGGAATCGGTCCCTGTGCCTATGAAGACGGAGAATCCATACAATCATCATCATTCATCACATATGGATCCGCAATTTGAACAGAAACCTTTCCTTTATTCATATTTTTGTTTTTGTTTTTGTTCCCACAGTCTCTAGATACAAAATGTGGTAACATCACAGTTGGCTCAACAAAAGTGGATGTGGTGGCCTCAGCACCACCACTCGCACCGGTCTTCGCGGCATCAGCACTGCGCTCGGGTTCAACATCCAAAATGGTGGCATCAGCACCACCGTCTGCATCTGGTATCACAACGGCATCAGCACCGTCGTCCTGGACTCCATCATCAGTGGCATCAGTACCACCGTCTTCAACATCATCATGTGCGGCATCAGCACCGCTCCTCTGCTCCTCTGGCGCTCCTGATTCTGCATCTGGTTGTCTCTCAGAAGAGGCACCGCCGGCTGGCATCCTACCGCTCCTAGTAGTCACAAAATCAGCATCATTCACAAAAGAAGACATATCATTCAAATTGTCACTAGGAGAGGCATCCTCTATGAACTCTACCTGCTCAGATTTTCTTTTTAAGTTATTAGGATTAGGTTCGATCTGAGCGGGTATGGCGGCCTTGCCTTTGATGATTTCCCACATCTCCTGCCGGAACTCATCCATTTCTTGCCTGAAAGATGCTCGCTGTTCAGATAGCAAGCGGGCAAGATCATCAAGGGCTGGGTTCTCATAGGCTGGTCCCTGAGAACCGGACGTCTGTCCCTGCTGGAAATGGGGCTGCTGCTGCTGGTGTTGTTGCTGAAACTGGGGGGAAGGCTGGTGGTAAGAATGCTGAGGCGGCTGTCGCTGCCTCCACTGCTCTCCCTGATAGGCGGGACGAGGACCATTCTGATACTGAGATGTCTGGGCATATTGGGACTGCTGGTTGTACTGCTGTGGCTGGCTGCTCTGCTGTCCTTGAACAGGAGGATGTTGTTGGGATGAGGATCCACCATTACCCCAACGGAATCCGGGGTGATCCCTGCGAATCGCTGGCTGAGGGTATCGGTCATACCAAATCCCGTTGACTTCCATCAACGGTTCCTGCTCGAAGGAGGGTGGAGGAAGAACTGCCAGTGGTTGCTCCGGCTGATACACCACCATCTGCGTCTCCTGAGATGGCAGTTGCTCTGGATGGTACTGCAACAATGGAACCGGCTCCGCCTGGATGTGGTTCACCTGGCGGTATGAGGTGGAGGCCTGGTTGGGATTGTTGCTGCTGGAAGCAACCTGTGACCTGGGAGGCTGTTGTGAATGGGCCTGTGCCTCCTGAATACAGAGAATTTGAGTTTTCAGGTCACTCATTGTCTTGGTGAGAAGGTCCATCTGGGCTAGACCTTGGTTCTGCTTCTTTTCCAGGATCTCCATGCGGTCCAACTTTTCACTGATAATGCCCATGTCGGCTGCTGCTGATTCGGCTTGGGCTGCGGCGACCGACGTTGTGCTGGGACCAGCATCGATGCGGGCGATCCTCTGAAATGATCCCGCTCCTTGCGGGGGCTTCTGCTGAGTGTAGACTCTGGCCTGGGTCATCACTGTTGAGTTCTCTGCCATGCCTTCATAGATGGCCCAGACGTCGTCTTCTCCCTTAGAGAAATAGGACCCACCGCAAGAGGCGTTCACAAGCCCTTGCAGCTCCGGTGTCAGCCCACAGAAGAAACTCTGCACCAGATTGGGCTTGGAGATATCGTGATGTGGACACCGATCTATGAGCTCTCTGAATCGATCCCATGCTTCGTGGAACTGTTCATTTGGGATCATGACAAAATTGCTGATCATGGCTCGAGCTGCGTTGGTCCGGTCGAGAGGATAGTATTTCTTTAAATATGCGGACCGGAGATCTGCCCAAGTGTCGACAAATCGCCCTAGATGCTTGAGCCAGTAAGCGGCTCTGTCAACCAATGAGAATGGAAAGGCGATCATCCTGATTGTGTCCTCGGTCAACAACCGATCGTGGATGGTGCTGCATATCATTTCGAATTCTTGGAGATGGAGGTGCGGCTCTTCGGTCGGCAACCCATGAAACTTGGGAAGAAGCTGGATCGTGTGGTGCCGAAGCTCGAAGTCTCCGTGGATTGGCGGGAGTCTAATCCACCGGTGAGTGAGGGACGAAGCTGGGTTGTGCAGTTCCCTCATAATAGTCTGTGGCGGTCGCTCACCATCCGGATCGCCTCCTGCATCGGGTCCTCCTCCTTCTCCGCCACCGCCTCCTCCAGGTCTGTTCTCTCTCATCTGAGCTATTTCCCTCATGAGATCACCCATGAATGCACCCTGGTCACGGATCTGTCTCTGCATATTTTCCAGGGACGCTAGCAATGAATTGTTGATGGCCGCTTGATCAATAATGAACGGAGGGTGATCGTGATCATCTTGGTGCTCGCCTCTGTCTGCCATTGCTTGATTCTCTGAAAATGCAAAAGAGGCCATTTCAGGTGCTGTTGAATGAGCTGAGCTCTGTGATGCACTGAATTCTGACACAATTGGACTGAGGGAAGGAGAATGGGAAGGGTGGTCGAGGGGGAACAGGGTGGATGTGAACTCAGGCTCGGAGAGCGGGCTCTCCGAGGCATTCCTAGATGAGTAGGGAGGAGTGCTGGATAGCGGTGCCGACAAGGTCGGCCTAAGAGATCTCCGTCCCATCATCTTGATTATTTGGAAAGAGTGGGAAAATGCAAGAAAAAGAAGATGAAATGCAGCAAAATTGTGCACAATTGTGCGGTGTTTTTGATCTTGACCTTAATAAATCTAACAATCAAACACAAAGCAAGGGTAAGTTCACCAACTCAACTCGTGAAGCCGTGAAGGTTCGGCTTTTATCTTGTCAGTTTTAGCTTGTTTTTCAGGTATTTATCTTTTCACGAGTCCTTAGAGCGCTACGCCTATAGGAGCGAGAGTACTGCCGGGAAAGTGTCCCCGTACTTGTCCTCCTCCTGTGTAACCTGTAACTTGCGCTTTTTAAGGTCCTTGTAACCCTTCCTGGATCCCTACTCAGCCAAAGAAAAGAGAGAGGAAGCCGATAGGCGAAACCGATACTTCGGACCTCGCTCGCAACGGAATCACCCGTGAGCGTACAAGGTCCTACTCGGACGCAGCCGGTGAGACAGACACACCCGTGAAGGCGTGGCCTAGGCTCGGTACTTCGGACAAGGTCGGCGCTCACACAATAGTGAGTCACCAATGGCGACCAAGTCCTACTCGACTGCGTACGATAGTAGCGCCAATACTTAGGAAATCCAGGCGATACACAAGGCAGCCACAAGTTGGGTTTTGGGCTCTAATCCTTACGAAACGCTCACCTCACTTGGAAGGAGACCTTCCCATGCAACCTGAAAACAAGTGAGGGTGTTACTCTCCCCAAGCAATGAATCCAATTACCGATTTTATTTTTGGTCAAGTTTTCTTTAGCAGTCCCTTTTTTAATTTTTTTGGTGTTATCGCTTCTTTTGAGTCAATTCAAACAAGCGCCTAACGGTTTTGTATTTTTCCTTTATCCTACTTTGTTCCAAAAACAGAGGGAGAATAGAGTCGGAAAAGCCGTGCAAGTCGACACCAAGGTGGAAATCTCACCTTTGTGCCTAGATGATGCGTGCAAAGTTAGAAGACTTACAGCGAATCCCAGCTCTCTCCATGCGGGATGCAAAGCAGAATTTTTAAACCTAAGCTATATGGCGATATGCAAGCGGAAATCGTCCTAGAATAGGCAACTGCTAGCGTGAAGAACCACAAGCTAACTAGCAACTCCTAATCCGAGTGTCCGGTCTAGGCTCACCCCTCCTCTGCCCAACACATTTGGGGTAGGAGAAAGCGCTTGTTCGGGTGTGAGCTCGCGGCGCGTGGATTTGGAAGCTACTAACTAACTGTTTAATTAGTCTAAGTCCAAATACGTATCTATAGGAGCATGCAAATATAATTAAGTGTTTGGACCTATTCTAATCGAGTCAAGCAGGACCTATAACTAAGAGCTCAATCCACAAAAGAAAGTGTAAAATGAAAACAAAACCGGCAAATGACAGCGATGAAAACTCGTCAAAACTGCGGTGAGCCCCCGGGTGAACAAACACCCGGAAATTAGGCCCGAATGTCTGAGAGTCCAAGTCCAAGTGTACCTGTATTATTACAAATTAAATGAATCACTCTCTTACCAAAAATAAAAGAAAACTAATCTAACACTCTCTCTCTCACTCCTTGCTCTCTCCTGTCGGCTAGGCTAAAGAATAGCTGGCTCCACGTCCCAAGGTTGCTTCGGATCACCTAGGCGATCCGCCTCGCTCCGCGGTCCCTCGCAAGAAGACAAAGAAGAGTGGTCAGATAGCTCAACAAGATATATATCAAAAATGTAAGAGAAGGAAAATGCTATGGTAAACAATCACACAATCAAACAAAAATGTGAACTACTCGCTGTTGCTCCCCGGCAACGGCGCCATTTGATAAACGCGAAAATCGACGGTCTTAAGTTCAACACAAAGCGTGAACTCAGTCGAAGTGTCGACCAATCAAAATCCGCATTTAATCAACAATTAACCCACACTAAGATCAACAAATTAGAAACAATGTGGAGTTAAAATTTATTTTTAACTCTGCACAAATGGTGTATAGTTTCAAGTATGCAGAGAGTTCGAACACAGGGAGCAAACAAGGTAGTTCAAGCAAAAATGCTAAAGTGTGTGAGTGTGTGGTGTCTACACTAAGCAAACAAGCAACTTAATTTTTGTGGGTTTTAAATTTTTAATATTTTTTTTTAATTTTTAATTTTGTATTTGATTTTTGATTTTCTGATTTTTATATTTTATATTTTATATTTTATATTTTTGTATTTCTTTTTTTTTTCAATATTGGAAAGTAAAGGCAATATAAGAAAAGGCAAGGTGAAATATTTATAAAAATGCTCAAAAATACTCAAAAATTCAGAACTAAGATGTTTTTAGTATTTTTATAATTTTTTACTGTTTTTGTGATTTTTGGGGATTTTTCAAGGTGTTTTTGATATTTTTTGAATATTGAAATAAAGAAAATCAGTGAAAATAAGGCTGGCTGTGAATAAAGTGTAATTTAAAAATAGCAACCAGTACTCAAAATTTTTCACAATATTTTTCTAATGAAAAGAACAAAATAAAGGACAAACAGAAGTTGAGTTTGTATTTTTTTGAATTTTCTACTATTTTATATATTTTTCGAAGTTTTTGAGTGTTTTTAAATTTTTAGTGTTTTTCTTTTGAAATTTTTAATGATTTTTGGACTGACACTAAAAGATAATAAAATAGACACTAGGTAAATTTTTGGGAATTTTTGGAGGTATTTTGAGATTTTTTGGTATTTTCTAAGGTAGACAGTACACAAAAAGGCTATTTTTGATTTTTAATAAATATGAAAATAAAATAAAATCAAAAACTAAATATATGGCGTTAAAGTACACAGGTCCAGAAGCTTAAGTTTATTTTTGTGGAATTTTTGGACTTAAAATGATCATTCAAATAAATATAACAAGCATCCAATTAATAATCAGGCCTGGCAGGGGTATATGTGCAATATTTAAAACATCCAGGGGCATACACGCAAATATCCACAAAATATTGAACTTAATATTCAACTTCTGGAACCAAAATGCAAATACAAAAGCCGCTCGGGCACGCAAACAATTTACCCCCCAGGGCGCGTGACTTGCACGCGCCTGGGAAGGACTAAAATGCAATATAACAAAAGACCAGGGGTCTACTTGCAAATTATCCAAAAAGTTTACACTTCACGCCAAAATTTTTGTACTGAAATGAAATACACAAAAACCCGAGGGTGTCCTTGCAAAATGCCCACACCTCACGTGTACAGGTCACGTGAGGTGACGTGGCGGAGGACCTAAGTGTAAATAAGCAAAGTTCGGGGGTCTCTACGCAAATATTACAAACTATTTAAACTACAGACGTAAGATTACAGACTAAAAAGTAAATACAAAAGTTGCGAGGGGTAGAATGCAAAATACCCTCGCTCGGGCGCTCTGCAGGTGACGCGTGGCGCGCATCCAACGGCTGGGAGGCGATGGGCGATCCAGCGGCGGGAAGCACTCCACTTATCCACGTGGCAACACCAGGGCGGCCGATGACGGTTGGGCGATGCACGGTCTGGATTAGATCTCCTCCGATGATCGGACGGCAGGCACGTGGGGAGATCTAACGGCTCCCATGCGATCTGGGGCTCCTCCTGGATCCGACGGTTCTGGCAGCAGAGGGAAGAACTCGGAGGAGCTCCGATTGGGCGAACTTCTCCGAGCTCCTCCGTCCAGCTACGGGGACGATCGGGCTTGCAAATCGGTCGAGGACGCTCCTGTAGGTGTCAGCTGACGTCTGGGAGCAACAAAAGCCACCGGTGGTCGCCGGTGCTCTCGCACGGAGGTGGCGGAGCTGCAAGGCCCCAGGTTCTCCGGCGAGAGGGAAAAATCGCTCCAGAAACTTCGATGGGCTTCAATACCTGCACCAAAAAGTTAGGGAGGTCGAGGGCAAAATGCCTCGACCTCGGGTGGCTCTCGAAATGGACGGGGAAGCGAGATAGGTACTCGCCGGAGTTGCGCTCCGGCGAGGTGATCGATTAGGTGAGGAAGTGATCGATTCGACGCGGGGTAAAGGGGGAAATGATCCTAATGTTAACAGGAACAAGATGGAGAAAGAAAGGGGATGAATGGCAGCCTCGATAGCCAAAAGCCAGAGGGTGAATACCTCACGGGGGTACCCGCCGGAGGTGATGGTGGAACACGCCCAGCTCGCGTGCCTCCGCCTCTTCGAAGGTGCAGACGAAGAGCTGTCACCTCCACGTTGCTGAGCGACTCCAAAGAGGGGGGAAAACTGGATGAAATGCGGTTCGAATTCAAAGGGAGGTCAAGGAGGACCTTAAGTATGGTTGACGATGGAGGTTGAAAGAACGAGGCGGCTGGCTCGATTCAGAGGCTCTCAGCCCAAGACGATCCTTGGGCGAGCAAGAGGGATAGTAGGTGAAAAAGTTTGCAGAAGGACTCGAGCTCAAAGGGTGAAAGAACGTGCCTCGAAAATTTGGTGAACATGGGGTCAAAGATGGTTCTGACAAAGGCTACAGGGTGTAGGTCAGACTGTTGACCTAGGTCAACAGTCCTGGCCTCCTGGTTGGTCCACGTGGACCAACCAGGAAAAACCCTGGAAAAAAAGTCTTATTAAATCAATTTAAAATATTAAATGGCCGAATTAAATAAAAGTTATAAAATAAAAAATGTTCAAAATTTTATGTAGTATTTAATTCTGATTTTTATTTATTTTTATGACTTATATTTTTACAAGTTACCTTTTTAACCCTATATAGGTATAATACCTATGTATTTTAATATTTTATTTTATTTTATGTATTTTTAATCTTATTATTTTTATTTATGATTTTGTAAAATTATAACATACTTTTATATACATAAGTATATTTTTATTTTATTTTTCTGAGATGTTTTATATATTTAATAAAATACAAGTGTATTTTATATAGGTATAAGTAGATGCAGTACACCTATGTAGTCTTTATACAAGTATTTTTATTTTTATTTTTCTTTGCATTTTATTTCAATTTTAATGCACATATATATTATAAGTAATATTTACAAAATTATAAAAATATAAAAATGAATAAATAATGAATAAAGAATAAATTGAATATTTTATTCAGTACAAGTGTGCAATGAGGGTCCAAAACTCAACTTTCAAACCGGAGCTCCGCCAAATGCGAAACCACCGCCATTGGATAGATTATTTTATTCTATATACAATTAAAGGTGAGTTTGCTACATTTGGAGTTGTCAGTTGTGAGATACGGGTCTGGGAAGTTGGGATTTTGGATTCTTATTCAGACCATATCTTTTTGTCTGTATATGATTTTTCTGTGAAATCAATTTTGTATTTTTCTTTATCAAATTATCTACAACTTTCATGTACAAAGTTTCTTTATTTGATGTATAAAAAGTGGAACCAAAAATAGGTCCCAAAATGAATAAGAAATGAACAGGAAGTAAAGGTATTTTGACTGTATTTCTGACCTTATCTCCCCCTACTTTATTCCTTGTCGACCTATTCATCAAGATGCCTAGGTCTCGGGGGTTTTGGGTCATAAAATATTTACAATATTTTATTCTTTTTCTTTTCTTTATTTATTCTATTATTTTGGCCTTAATTACAGTAATTTACACACTGTTTAGATGCACATGCATGAATGCTAAGATGCTCTATTTAAGGCTATTTACAGGCATTTGCTAGGGTTTTTGGTGCCAAAATGATAGAATAAAGATGATGAAATGTGGATTCATCACTAGGTAATACACCTTGACATTCCATAGGCTTTTTCATCCATTTTGTTTCGATTTCCTCTCGATTTTCGTGCGTTGATTAGCAACGCTAATGTCCTCTTTAGCTAGTCTAATCATTTAGCTAAAATGCCATTTCAAAATCCATTGTGATTCGTGTTTAGATTCGCTTCAAATCAATCATCTTCTCATCGCCATTTTCACACATCTGGAGGTTTGGCTGGAAATCTAAGATTTTTTCTAAACTTTGGAGCTTGTGATTTGTAATCCCTTGGCCGATTCACACGAATCGAGCACACTACTGTATTCCTTGCAGGTCAGCCTTCGTCGCGAGGCCTTTCTTCGCCTCTAGAATCCTTCGATCTTCATTAGAAGCATCTCCAAAGAAGCTTCGTCAGGACAGTGTCAGCTACCAGGAGTCGAAGACGCCATCTTCATTGTTGTGTTACCGCCGCTCGGAGCGTCGCCGATCGCCACCCTACCGTGGGCGAGCTCGAGGGGTGGAGGAGCCACCCCTCTGGCCCCGCAGGTGCGCCAAAGTCATCGCCAGTCGGCCGGGATAATTTGGGGAAGAAGACGCGTCCGCCATCAGCTCTAACCGCCCAAGAACAAGGGGGTTACAGGCTTGCGACACGTGGCCGAACCTGAAGCGTCCGATCGAGGCGCGATCTTCTAATCTCAGCCGCAGGAATCGAACCGGTGGGAAAATTGCTTAATAAGCCCAGCCAACTTCCAGAGATTTCACCCCGCCTCCAGACTTTTGTATATTTGCATTTAGGTCCCTCCGCAGGGACCTAAATGTAAAACTTTGTTTAGTTTTTCTTCAGAACAGTCCTCCAGGACCATTTTGCAAACAATTTTAATAATTTTTCTTACGCTTATGCCCCTGGGCTGTAGGGGTTATTTCTTCTTCGTGTGACCTCGGATTTCGATGATTTCTTGAGGGTAGTTACACAACTACCCCAGCTACTTAGCATAAAATTTTCGTGGCTTTTTGACAAGTTTTCGACGTGTTTTGATTTCATCGAAAGCCGTCTTGTTTTGTTTTGTTTTCTTGTGTAGTTCGAGTTCGCAGCTCGAACCTCGTTCACCCTACTATATAGTATCACCTATATTATCTCCACCTATTATATAATAAGTAAATCTTTTGAAAAATATCCCTTTTTGAAAACTAAATAAAAAATTGATAATAATAAAATCAAATAAAAATAATAAAAAAATAAAAATCAATAAAAAAGTGCTTTGACTTAGAGAAGAATTAAAAAAAGATTATGAAGGGGAAAATCTAGGGAATTTATTCTGCCTCCTTGAGTTTGACCCAGGAACACTTGCCTGGTTAAATATTAGTGACGGTTTTCCGACAGAAAATCGTAATTTGTTTGATAGGTTTAAAGAATCGAAAATCTTCTTTTTGTTTCGCGGCTTTCGGCTACAACCAACAACTTCCTTCTTTTAATAAAAAGAAAGCCGCGAAACTCGATTCTCTTTCACCTCATCACCCCTTTGGAGATGATCCAGTGCATGAGTCAGTTTGCGAGATCCTCAGGAACGAGTACAGCTCTGAACCTGCATCACCCTACATCTTCGATGACGTAGAGGCCCAGTTGAGCCTGTCAGTCCTTCCCTCTTTAGGACAATCGGAAGATGAGGATGACGAGTCGGACGAGGCGTTTGCCGATTGCATGGAGACTTTTGACGATCCAACTCCTGAGCTAAATAACTTGGTAGCAGCTATCATAGAGAAAGATCCAACCACTTCCAACATCGAGCCAGATCAGATTGAGCCAGACTTCCTAGACGATCACACTATTCCTGAGCTCAAACCTTTACCCACAACTTTAAAATACGCCTTCCTTGCGGGTCAGGACAAGAAATTTCCGGTCATCATCAGTTCGTGATTGACCGAGGAGCAGGAATCTCGCTTGCTAGAGATCCTGGAGAAAAACCGCAAGGCGTTAGGCTGGAGCATTTCCGATCTCCACAGGATAAATCCCGCTCTGTGTTCGCACCATATCTACTTAGAAAATGAATCCAAACCCTCTCGTGAATTCCAACGTCGTTTGAATCCAAATTTACGAGAGGTCGTGAAGAAGGAGATAGAAAAATAGTGCAACACGGGTTTCATTTACCCAATCTCCAACTCTAAGTGGGTGGCCCCAATCCATGTTGTCCCGAAAAAGTCGGGAATTCAGACGACTACCAACGAGGATGGAGAGGAGATCGTGACACGAGTACCCACGTCGTGGCGCGTCTGTGTGGATTACAGACGCCTGAATGCCGCGACGAAGAAGGATCATTTCCCCCTGCCGTTCATTGATCAGATCTTGGAGAGACTAGCGGGGAAAGAATTCTTCTGCTTCTTAGCCGGGTTCCCGGGCTACAATCAAGTAGCCATAGCTCCAGAGGACCAGGAAAAGACCACATTCACTTGCCCCTTTAGTACCTATGCTTTCAGGCGCATGCCTTTTGGGTTATGCAATGCTTCAGGTACTTTCCAAAGGTGCATGATAGTTGTATTCGCCGAAATGGTCGGCGAATTCATGGAAGTCTTCATGGACGACTTCTCGGTCCACGGCGATTCCTTCGATTCCTGTCTTAGGAATCTGGACCGAGTCCTCAAAAGATGTTGTGAGGTTAATCTGGTGCTCTCCTGGGAGAAAAGTCACTTCATGGTGACGGGGGGCATAGTGTTGGGGCACGTCATCTCCAAGAGAGGAATGGGGGTTGACCCTGCCAAGGTGGATGTGATAAGACGACTCCAGCCACCAACCAACATAAAACAGTTGCGGTCGTTCCTCGGGCATGTTGGATTTTATCGGAGATTCATTAAGGATTTTTCTAAGATTGCCCGACCGCTAACTGAGCTTCTAGGCAAAGACATGGAGTTTATTGTTGATCAAAAATGTCTTGAGGCCTTTAAGCTATTGCAAGGAATGATTATGGACGCACCTATCCTACAAGCCCCAGATTGGTCTCTACCTTTTGAGATCATGACGGACGCCTCAGATCATGCTGTTGGGGATGTGTTAGGATAGAGAAGAGATGGCGTCCCGTTCGCATTTCACTACGCAAGCAAAGTGCTTGACACCGCTTAGCATAACTATACAGTTACGGAAAAGGAAATGCTTGCGGTAGTGTTTGCCTTGGACAAATTCAGATCTCACTTGATTGGATCCAAGGTAATCGTGTTCACTGACCACTCGGCACTACGATATTTGATGGAGAAGAAGGACGTGAAGGCGCGTCTTCTTCGATGGATTTTACTTATCCAGGAGTTTGATTTGGACATCCATGATACTTCTGAGGATTCACTAATTCGAGACTCCTTCCCTGACGAGTCGATTTTTGTTGTCGACTCACTCCCATGGTACGCCAATATCGTGAATTATCTTGTCTCCAAGAAAGTTCCCGAAGATTGGACCAAGAGCCAAATTGACCGACTGAAGTCGGACGCAAGACACTACCATTGGGAGGATCCTATCCTTTTCTTCGAAGGACCGGATTGTGTCTGGAGACGGTGTATTCCTCAGGAGGAATACCAGAGTGTCCTTTCTTTATGCCACAGCTTAGAGGCAGGAGGACACCACTCCGGGAAGAGGACCGCATGGAAGGTACTTCAGTGTGGCTTTTACTGGCCGACTCTGTTTCGCGATGCCATCGCCTTCGCGGAGTCGTGTCCAGTGTGCCAGAGAATGGGAGGAACCGTTGGTTCCAAGGATGAGATGCCAATGCAGTCTGTCATCATTTGTGATGTCTTTGACGCATGGGGCATCGATTTCATGGGCCCATTCCCTGTTAGCCAGGGGTTCAAGTATATCCTTCTTGCGGTAGACTATCTATCCAAATGGCTGGAGGCTATCCCGACCCAAGCCGCAGACAACAGGACTGTCTGTAAATTCATCAGAGATCACATAATCTCTAGGTTCAAGATCCCCAAAATGATGATATCAGATGGGGGTAGCCACTTTGTGAATCGGGAGGTGAAGAAACTCCTTAAGGACTATGGCATCGAACACCGTGTCGCTAGCCCTTACCACCCACAAACCAATGGTATGGCTGAGGTGTCAAATCAGGAGGTGAAAACCATATTGCAAAAGCTTGTCCGCCCGGACAGGAAGGACTGGTCTCAGATCTTGGATCAAGTCCTCTGGGCGTATCGGACAGCTTACAAGACACCGTTAGGAACCTCCCCATTCTGAATGGTATTCGGAAAGACGTGCCATTTGCCCGCAGAGTTAGTGCACAAATCAGAATGGGCAATTAAGAAGGTCAACTGGAACACACACCTTGGGCAGAAGCAGAGAGAATTGGATCTGAATGAGCTTGTGGAAGTCAGAAACCGTGCATATGACAATAGTTTGGTGTACAAGGACAAGGTGAAGCGTTGGCATGATAGATATATCAGACGAAAGACCTTTGTTCCTGGATAGAAGGTATGGTTGTTCAATGCTAGGCTGAAGATCTTCCAAGGCAAATTGAAGTCCAAGTGGACAGGCCCATTTGTCGTCCGTACGGTGCATGATAGTGGATGTGTCGAGATCTCAGATCTCGCAGATGACGCACCGACATTCCTAGTGAATGGACAACTGTTGAAGCACTTCATTGAATCCAATGAGCAGTTAGTCCATATTGAGGAGATTGTATTCATGCGCGAGACAAATTCAGCAGATGCACCTCGAGCTGCGTATGAGACCTTGCAGCAGTGAGCTCCCGCCATCAACATCATCTTGAAAGATTCAGACCGACTCATTTGTATCTATCATCATTCTTCTTGTACATCCTATCATCTCTCCCACACAACTCTAGTAACCCATCCCCGCTTCATTAGATCACTATCTTGGACTATACTTAGGATGACCAGATCCTATGTATAGGGGGGAGGAGTTACTTGAGTCAGCTCGCTGTACATTCTCCAGATCACATTGGTCCTCATACTCATTCTTGTCATATACTTAGGCTGACCAGAGCCTAAGTATAGGGGTGACCGATGCCCACATTGTATATTCATCCACTTCTCCTCTTGACCTCGTCCGCCCCACTTTTTGACTTTCTTCTACACTTAGGCTGCCAGAGCCTAAGTATAGGGGGGCCGGTCGATTTCTATACATTTTCATTTCTCTTTAGTTCTCTTACGCATAGCACGAGCTATGTCTTTTTCCTCGCTCTTCGTGCTCTGAGGACATAGCACACGCTAAGTATAGGGGGCGTGTATATATTACAAAAATTTTTTACCCATAGCTCGTACTTTCGTGTATTTTTGTATATATTTTACAATAATTACGGGTGGGTAAAAATTGAAAAAAAATGAAATAAAAATAGGCTTCTTATTTATTCTTGCATATCATCTCTACATCCAAAAAGAAAAGAAAAAGAGTCTTGCATTTTCATTCATCTTCATAGCATGACATCTACATCTCATCTGCATATCTTGCATATGCAAAGTGGAAAGCTAGTGGATCTGAACCAAGTTATGAGTATATATTGAGGATGGACTTGATTTGACCTTAATTCACCTAATTTTAGAGGAACCTTATAGGAACTGGAGTTAAGATTTCTCAGGTCAAGTGACTTAAATCTTTGAGTCCGCAAGTCTATGTTCACATGTCATCTTGATTAGTCTAAGTAGAATATCTCGTGCATACGCAGGATTCTTTTAGATAATGACCTAACTTGGACAAGCACTATGTATGTAGCTCTTCATTGATGAGGTGGTGAGGAGGTAGAATCCTGTAGCTTGGAGTAGCACACGGGTAGAAACATTCGTCCTCCTCTAGGGAGGGTAGTGCATCTCAACCTAATCTGGTGGTGTTGACATCTAAGGACGGGATGTTGTGGGTTGCAATAATGCTTCAAAAGAGGGAAAGTCTACTGACTCAAGAGGAAAAACTCCTGATGTACATGCTGCACCTTGTATGAGTTCAAAAAAAATTGCAAAAACTCCAAAAAAATCAGACAGGTCCAAGTGAAAATAAAATACCTGTCGGAGTCTGTATATTAGCAAAGAAATGCAGCTGGATGACTTGGCTACACTCGTCAGGCATCCCGGGATAGGTAGCTACACTGGCTACCGTCCATTCTTTTCTCTACCCCCTCCTCTTGAGTTGGTCGCACTTGAACTTAGAAGGGAATACCTCGCTCCTCGAGGAAGGAGTTAATGGACCGGGTTATTGAGTTACCTTATTAGAGGAGGCTGGCTCCGAGTCATTTCTGATGTGGAGAGCTATATCTCACTTACACAGTACAAGTAAGAATCATAGTCATCAGAAATTTGTGTTTGAGGATTTGTTCTGACCTGACTGTTGAGGAGTCTTGAATAGAAGACTTGTGGAACTTGAAGTCTGTTAGGTCTTAAGATCAGGTCCAAAAAAGGTTCCGCCACACAATTAATCCAAAGGTCGAGTCAAGCTCCATTTTTAACTTTTGTTCATGACCTTGGTATGGAACCCAAAATCATTTCACTCTTGCATTCCATTTAGTTTCTCGGGGACGAGCAAGGTTTAAGTATAGGGGGTTGATGAATCTGTGATTCACCACTCCAAAAGTTAAAAATAGAGCCTTGTTCCTGAGTAAATAGAGGCATATTTCCCTTTATAATGCATAAATAGCATTCATACATGCATACATAAAACATGCATTTTAGCACTCCATTTGCATTTAAATAAGAAGCCAAAATCCCTTGTAAAATATCCACTTATCAAAATAAGCTCTCTCTTATACTATGTACACCTTAGTTAATAATATAAGGAAGAGAGACAGGAACCCCCCTTGTAAAAGCACCAATAAAGCCCTAGAACCCCTGGATCATAAAATGCCCATAGATCCCTCGTACCAACTCCAAAATAGGTCTACTCACTTTCAGGTTAATACATATTAAAAGACCTTTAAAATAAGGCTAAATTCATCCAATTTGGAGCTCGTATGAAAAAGTTGGGTTTTTGGGCCTCTTTGTATACTACTTATATGTATATTTGTATCTTTGTAATTTTGTATCATATTTGACCTCATCTCCGTTTTTGGTCAACATGAAGCTTGTAGATCTCATCAAGATCTACAACTTACATGTTTTGAGTTTTTCCAAATTCGGCCTCCTTCTCTCCCTAACTTCATTTCTTATTTCAGCCAATCACAGCCGGCCACGTGGCGCCCTCTGGTTGCGCCAAGCGGCCCGCTTCCCTTGCCCAAGCCGCCTCTGCTCTCAGCCATTTGATGACACCCTTAATCCAACGACCACTTGATTACCACGTATGCCTCAATTCTACACCGTATGATCATCCCCAGGACTTCATCTGACCCGCTCATTAGCGCCTCGCCCATAGTGCGCCACGCGTCGCACGCTACGCCCTTGGATGATGCACGCCGTCCTCCATCGCAACCGCTCATCCCACCTTGCATCCCAACCCTCCGATCTAAGCCCTGATCTCATCACAGCCGCCCGCGTACGCTTCACCCCATTGCGCCACATGGCGACATCACGACCTTCTGATCAAGCCACCCCAGATGGAATCCACACCACTCGCGCGCGCTTCGCTCACATCGTGCCACGTGGTCGCTCCACGGCCCTCAGATCGCCTCGCCTCGATCTGATCTCGCCCGCTCCTTAGTGATTAGATCTGGGTCGTTGGATCACAAGATCCAACGGCCACTACCTCGTCTCCTACCTCCGGCACCCCTCTCTCCCACGATCTCCGCCTTGCGGGAGGGGTTGCCCCTTTCTATTTTCAGCAGCGCTCCCTCCACCGTCGACGACCACCATCACCTCCACGTCCTTCCCCACTCGTTCCTTATCCTCGCCAGCCACCTCGCTACCCACGTCAACTGCCAGCAACGCTCCACGAACTCCATGAACTTCGCCCCATCTCCATCCCGGCCGTCTACTTCAACCTATAAATACTTGCTCACCGGCCGACTTCAGCCCTATCCGCAACCCCTGAGAGATCCCCCGAGCTAGGAGCGTCCGATTGGTGACAGAGATTGAACGAATCCTTGAGCGAAGACGGTCATCTTCTCCGGCGAGATCCGCGGCGCACCGCCGTGTCGCAGCCACTCCTCCGAGTCGTTGCTTGAGCTCAGGGACTTACCGCCCCTTCGAGCGATGACCTGGACCTCGACCTCGAGCTCTAAACCCCAGGTAATTTCCTCCACCTTTGTTTAATATTCGTTTCAATTTTTCCTTCGATTTCTCCCTTTTTATTCGTTGTTCACCGTGATCCTCTCGCCTCGCTCTCACCTCGCCAAGCTCCGCGACGGAGCTCCAATCTTCGCGGTACCCTTCGCACCTTCCGACGATGCACTTCGCTCTCCATCAGCTCCAGCTCTGCCACTTGGTCGGAGCACCATTGCTGGAACCTCTTTACTCCGCTTTAGGCCTCGCCACTCCATCCTCACCTCTCCACTAGCACGCACGAGCTTCGGCTACTATTCTAACACCTGCAGGTACCCATCTTGTGCATTGGTCGGAATATCGTCGGAGAGCCTATCGAGCTTCATCGCCAGAGAGCTCCGACGCTCCTCTCTCCTTCTCGGGATCACCTGAAGCTTCGCCGGACCGTCGCACGTCTTCTGGGATACCTCCGAGTCCTCGGAGAGCATCATCGACACTAGAAGGAACGGGCGGAGCCAAGGCCACGTCGCCGTAGCCCCGCCATCTCCTCCGCAGGCGGCGGAGGTCCGTTGAAGAAGAAGGCCCAGCCACCGTTCGATCATCTTGATCGAACGGTCCAGAGCCGCCCACGTCACCCGTCATCATGAGCAGCCGACGACCGTAGGATCGTCCTTGATCCCACGCTCAGGAGTACGCCACGTCGCCCCCTTTCGTGGATTCCTAGCACCGTTGGATCTATCCAGATCTGACGGCCTCTGATCTTGCCACGCGTCATCACCGCCATCCTTTGGATCGATCTTGATCCAAAGGCCTGCAGCTAGCCACGTCGACGAGGTCCGAGCCTCTTCCCCGACCCTAGGCTCGGACCACCCGAGGCTAGCCGAGCCTCCCTCCAGACCTCCAGGAGCATCCGAGCCAAGCCCCGAGCCTCCGAAGCTGCCCGAGCCTTGGCCGACCCACGTGAAGCCCTGGAAGCTTTTCAAATTTGCAAAAAGGCCCCTGTGAAGTAGACCCACGTGAGGAGCACGTGCCCAGTGGAGAAATTGCATTGATACCCCCAGCATTATAGGTAATTGCATTTAAGTCCCTGTCAGCATATTTCTTTTCATGTAATTTTATTTTCTTGTATTGCAAATACACCCCTGTCTTTGCATGCATCCCTAGGTGTCATTTTGCATCATTTTGGAGTTCTAAAAATTGCATATTGTTGAGTAACTTGTCCTCTATCTATTGTGCCACTTGTCACATTTTTTTAATTGCAGTAGATTTTTAAATGAATTAATTGGTTGATTTCTGTGTTATTTTGCCCAGTCAGACCTTTTAATGAATAATTAATTCTCTATAGCTCCAAAAATTCTCAAAAGTCACAGTAGCTCTAGGATAGTTAACTCAACTTTGCATAAAAATTTCATGTCATTTGCACACATATTGAGGCCTGAATAAATTCTTTAGTGATTTCCTTAGTTTAATTTTAATAGGTTCATTTCACATTAAAATTAAGGTTTGTCAATTTTCCTAGATTCCTTATCATTAGATCTATCTTGGATAATTTTTGTTCCTGAAAAAAATGTGATTTGTTATTTATTAAAATTAAATTAGTGAAAATCGTCCTGCCTGCATGTTTAATTCACAGTAAATTCCTCTAGTATCGAAAAATTCCAAAAAATAGGATAGTTCATTTTCATCATATTTAATCATCTGGCCAATTTTCATAATTTTTGGACTTCATTTGATTCCTTAATTGATTTAACTTTGAATTGACTTGCTTGTTGCATGTGTCCTGCATAGAAATTAAAAAAGACCAAAAAAATAATTCCTTGAAAAATCACACACTTGGAAATTTGCTAAAAACTATCTAAGGAGACAGATGCCTCCCTGAGTTCGACCTTGGACTTCACCAAGTAAAAAAAATCTGCCGCTTGAAATTAACTCGAATCTAATTAAAAGTGGTTTCTGATTAGCCCTCTCGTATCCGACTGCAACGAACACATCTAATTAATTTGGACATTAATCTGACCGAGTTAACTAAGGGTGCGGGGCGGTTATCAATGGCATACGGCAATCCATCCCTCCTCTGTCCAAGCATAACCCCTACGGCAAAATCAGAAGCATCCATCATGATCTCGAATGGGAGAGACCAATCGGATGGCTGAAGGACAGGAGCCTCAACAACTAGATTCTTGAGAGTCTCGAATGACGTAAGAAACTTATCATCTACAATGAACTCTGTGTCTTTTGTCAGCAAATCAGTGAGCGGTCGGGCAATACGACTGAAGTCTTGAATGAACCGTCGGTAGAAACCGACATGCCCCAGAAAAGCCCACAATTGTAGCAGATTGGACGGTGGATTGAGTTTTTTTGATGATATCCACCTTAGCTGGATCAACCTCCATGCCCATATTGGAGATGATATGACCAAGGACCGTCCCTTGAGTCACCATGAAGTGACTCTTCTCCCAAGACAGGACAAGATTGACATCTATGCAACGTTAAAGTACACGGTCTAGGCAGTCAAGACAAGCATCAAACTCATTGTCATAGACTGAGAAATCATCCATGAAGACCTCTAAACAGTCACCCACTATGTTCGAGAAGATGGACAGCATGCACCTTTGGAATGTCGCCGGGGTGTTACACAAACCAAAAGGCATCCGTCTAAAAGCATATGTCCCAAATGGACAGGTGAAAGTCATTTTGTCCTGGTCTTCGGGCGCAATGGCCACATGATTATAGCTGGAGTACCCATCAAGAAAACAGTAGTGACTCTTCCCAGCTATCCTCTCGATAATATGATCAATAAATGGCAGTCTGATCATATACATACAAAGGTTGTCCCTGCTCATCTGGGCGTCCCTCACTGCTGGCCAAAGGCTAGATCTTTCCCAGCCAATATGAATTGCGGACCGTTTACTGGTTACCCGATCAGTTCACTCTGCTAAGGATGTCACAGTCCGCTTTACCAGTTACCGACGAGATCCTCACTGGAGAACGACTAACCCTAGAGTAGTAGTCTGAGAGGACTTCAGGTATGGCTCTATCCTAGTGTGCGGGTCACTCTCTCACTGCAGATAAATCAACCAATGAGGGGGTTACTCTCCCCAAGACAAAAAAATTTGAGTGAGGTGAGTTTTAAAGTCAAGTTTGCATTAGCAGACCCAATTTTATTTGGTTATTTCTTTTTAGTATTTTTCTGAATAAAAGCAACGCCTAATGAATTTTCTGATTTCCTTGGTTATTTTGAGTCCAATAAAATGGGGAGGAAGTCAGAAAAGCCGATGTGTGATCAAACACAATGATGCATGCAAAGTTAGAAATGTGTACCTTGCTCCAGCACTCTACATGCAGGGCGATCCGCAAAAAAATTTAAAGACAAGAAATAAACTACCTATATGATGCACGAGGAAACCGTCCCTAAATGAGCAACTTCTATTGATCGTGAAGCACAAGTAGCTATCAACTAGGAAGAGAGACCGGAGTCCGGTCTTGGATGTTGATCGGTATCCACCACAGTGGATCCCGCAAGTGTTGTATACAACCTCTCTCAGTACGTGGTCTCTAATCCAAGTCAAATAGCCTTTTTCAATGAATTATTAGCTAAATCCAATTACGATCTATAGGTGCAGGCAAGATATTAGGTGTGGGGTCTTAGCTAATTACATCACAATCAACAAAAACTCCTAAATCTAGGGGCTAAATCCGCGGTAAATCAAAGAAATAGAAAAATCGAGAAAATGGTGAAAAACTGCACAAAAACCGATGCGGGCCCCAAGGGAACAATCCCTCGGGTAATGGACCTCGTGAAGTGTCGAAGTGTCCAAGAGAGTCCTGTTTAAGTTATTACAATAATAGAGTCGCTCTCTCACTTCAAATTACACAAATAATTGCAATAAAATAAATAGAGCTAAATCTACAAAAATCTCTAAGTGTCCTTGGTGTAAAGGTAGCAAGCCGAAGCCAGCTTCACGTGAGTGCGTAAGCTCTTAGAGTAGAGCGCCTCCCTCGATCTGCGGTACCTCGCACAAAGTCAACAAAGAGAGGAGGTTAGACAGCTCAATAAGATATATCAATAAATGAGAGAATAAATGGGACAAAATATAGACAAGTAATCGCAATCAATCACAAAGAAATCCGATCTATACATTGTTGTTCCCCGGCAATGGTGCCATTTGATGACTCAGATCTTGCGAGGGTCTAGAGTATTCCACACAAGGTGGGATCACAATGTCGCTGAGGCGACCACTCACGAAACCCGGGTCAATCAACAATTAACCCACAACAGAGATCAAGTAATAAAAACCAGTGCAGAGTTAAAATTTATTATAACTCTACAAAATATGTGTATAGTGTAAGTAATGTAAAGTGTCGAACACAGGGAACAAGTAGTATAAATCGGGCAAAGTCAATGCTCAAGAATGAATGTGATATTTTTGTCTATATAAGTGCTATTTTTGTGGGTTTTTAATTTTTAAATTTTTTTATTTTATTTTTTTATTTTTATATTTTGATTCTTAATTTTCTGATTTTTATTTTCTTTTTTATGTTTTATATTTTTTTAAAATAATAAAGTATATATACAATAATGAAAAGAGAGAATAATATACATAGGTAAAATTAAGAAAAATTCAGGAAATAAAATATTTTTGAGTTTTTTATATTGTTTAATGTTTTTATGATTTTTATATATTTTTACTAATTTTTTTGGTATTTTCAATGTCAAAAATACTGAAAACAATGAATAAAATACAAATCTGGAATTACAATGGAGAAATAAAATATCAAACAAAAGTTAAATTTCTCTAAATTAATTTCAAAAAAAAAGATAATAATATAAGGAAAATTCAGAAATAGAAATTAGATTTTTGTGCTTTTTTATGAATTTTAATATTTTATAGAGATTTTAAGGGTTTTGTAATTGCTAGGAGTTTTCTTTTGTATTTTTTAGTGATTTTTGGTCTGAATTTAAAAGATGCAAAAACATACAAAATATAATTTTTTTTGGAATTTTTCAAAAACATTTTATAATTTTTATGTATGTTCTAATGCAAACAGAGATAAAAATGCATGTTTTTGAATTTTTTTAAATATTAAAATGCAAAAAATATGAAAAAAAAATTATGACGTAGTAGAGCAACAAAACAGGAAGCTAAGGTAATTTTTTGGGATTTTTAGGGCTTTATAGTGCATGAAATAAATGCAATAAACAAAGAGAAAATTCACACTAGCAGGGGTATATTTGTAAATATCCAGAACTATACGGGCCAAAGTGCAATTTATCAAGAAAAATACAACTAATTAAAAATATTTCAAGACCAATCACAAATAATAAAAAAACCAAGGTTATATGTGCAAATTTCCCACGGACGCACGTGGCAATCACATACCTGGTAGGGACCTAATGGCAAATAACAAAAACCCGAGGGCTATTCTTGCAATTTTTCCAAAAAGATAATACTAAATTTAAAAGTTTTGGGACTTAACAAAAATAATACAAATCACGAGGGCCCCGCGCAAAATACCCCGAACCCCACGTGCGTAAGTCACGTGAGGTGACGTGGATAGGGGCCTCGATGCAAATACGAGAACTATGGGGTGTTTTTGCAAATTTCACAAAAAATACTATACTACAGATGAAAGTTTAAGGTTTAACCTTTAAATACAAAAAGGGCCTAGGCAATAAATGCAAAATACCTAGGCGGGCGAGATCCGACTGCGGGCGACTCATTTAGGACACATGGCAGCACGAGCAGCCCCGATGACGGTTCAAGCGGACGGCTGTGATTAGATCCACTCTAATGATCAAACGGCTCATGTACTTCTGAGGCAACCTTGAGATCCAATGGTGGATAGGGTTGGACGACGAACGCGGAAGAACTCCGTAGCTGTGAAGTTTCCCTGGCGAAATCCTCCCTCTCCGTCGCTCCTATCTGCTTCAGAATGGTGCCCGATACTCCTGCAGGTCTTCACAAGGCGTTGGCGGCTCCAAAAAGGGCGTAGGAGCACCGTAGATCCTCCGCGGCGTCGAAGAAGCGGGGGTGTCCCAGGTGCCTCCGGCGAGGTGCCAAAATCGCCCTCTAGGCGTTCTTCTTCCCCAGGTACCTGCAGGATAGTTACTAAGGTCGGCGGTAAAATGCCCTGACCCGCCAATTGTCGAGAGCAAGCATCGAAGAGCGAAACGAAGGCTCGCTGGAGCTAGGGGTGGCGGAGGTGAATCGACGGAGGAAACGCAAGAAGGAAGATGGGATTTTGATCCTACGTCTACGGCAAATAAAACACGCAAGAAAAACTAAGGAAAAACTTAACCTCTAAGGTGAGTATCACCAGAGGTAGGACCTCGACAGCGAGCTCGCCGGAGGTGGATGGAACGACCCTTCGGCCGCCTCCTCGATCAACCAACGGCAGGAACAGGGACCTGGCACCTCCCTGGTTCGATGGAGCACGAAAGGCGGAGGGGGAAATGGTCAAAAGGTGTTCAAAATCGAAATGGAAGGTTGACGTGGTATTTTAATGAGTTGACGAGGCACTCCAAAGATCGAGGGATATCGACCAAATCGATGGTCCACAGCCCAAGGAGAGGCTTGGGCGTGTAAGATCAAGGAATGAGGCTTAAAAGTCGCGAAGGGATCGACATGAGAAGATGTAATATTAGGCCTCGAAAAAATCGAGAAAATGGGAAGAAATGCAGGTCTGACAATGGCCAGACCTCGGTCAGAGAGTTGACCGAGGTCAACCAACGGAGGCTTCTGGTTGGTCCACGTGGACCAACCAGAAAACTCCTTGGCAAAAAGTTTTGTTAATTCATTTAAAAATAATAAATGATTTTATTAAATTTAGTTTATCAAATGAAAAATGTTTATTATTTTATGAAGTATTTTATTATGATTTTTATTTATTTTTTAGAGGTTTAAAGATACAAGTTACCTTGTATTTCCCATATAGGTATATTCATCTATATATTTTATTGTTTTATTTTTATTTTGTACATTTGATTTATTTATTTTTGTTTATTATTTTATAAATTTATCAATCATTTTTATGGACTTAAATATATTTTTATTTTATTTTTCTAAAGTTTCTTGTATAATTAAATAAATAATTGTATTAAGTATATAGGTATATTTACAAGTATTATACCTATGCCTTGTGTATTTATTTTTGTGTTTTCTTTATGTTTTTATTCATGTTTTATTATATACATATATTATAAATAATATTTACAAAATTACAAAAATATAGAATTATAAAAATAATATATAATAAATAAGATGAATATTTTAATCGGTACAAGTATGCAATAGGGGTCCAAAACCTAACTTTCAAACCGTAACTCAGAAAAATATGAAACTGCATTTATTAAATAGCTTATTAAAAATTATATACAAATAAAAGTGATTTTGATATATTTCGAGTTTCTATTTGAGAGATACAGGTCTGGGAAGTTAGGATTCTGGAATCTTATTCAGATCATAACTTTTTATCTATATAATTTTTTTTTGCGTGAAATCAATTTTGTATTTTTCTATATTTAATTATCTACAACTTTCATGTACAAGGTTTCTTTATTTGAAGTATAAAAAGTGGAACTAAAAATATGTCATAAAATGAATAAAGAATGAATAAAATAAAAGGAATTTTTATTGGTTTCTGACCCCTATCTCTCCCTACTTTATTCCTTGTCGACCTATTCATCTAGATGCCTAGGTCTCGGAGTTTTGGATCATAAAATATTTGCAATATTTTATTCTTTTTTCTTTTATTTTCTTTATTCTATTATTTTTCTTTAAAAACAGTATTTTATACAATATTTACACATACATGCATGAATGCTAAAATGCAGGAATTAGGGGTATTTACATGCAATTACTAGGGTTTTTGAGGCCAAAATGATAGAATAAAGATGACTAAATAGAGTTTCATCACTAAGAAATCAAACACAAAGCAATGGGTTCATGATGAATACATGATCATCACTCTTTATTCTTTTATTTTAACTACTTATCTTGGCAATGCATCATGTAAATAGATGCAAATACAATAAGTTAGCATTGAGCATGCATGTGTTAATTATACATAATTAGCATGCATTTGTGTAAAAATATAATAATAAAGGAAAAGAAAAAGGAAGGAGGTATTTAGAAAAAATTAAGAGTGACCCGAACCCCAAGAGAAGGCCAAGCATTGGCCTGATCGCCAAATAAAACAAGTAGAGGGAGATGGGGCCTACTCTAGCTTGTGCATATCATTTGTGTAAATAAATAATTTTTTACCTCCTTTTATATATAATCCTAAAAATAAAACAAAAATTAGAAAAATAAAATAAAAATAAAATCCTCTCTCCCTTGTACAAGATACATGTTTATATGTTTTCTTCTCTATTCATTATATACATGTAAATAAATAGTAAAAATTATTTTATACTTCAAAAATTATGTTGCAAATAAATAAAATATAAAATTGGGGTATTTATGTAAAAAGAACAAAATAAAAATACTTGTACAAAATACATAAGTATATTATACTTGTATATAATACATTATAATGTATATAGATTAATTTATTTTCCAAAAAAATAAATAAAAATCATAGGAAAACAATTTGAAAAATAACAAATATTTTTCATTTTATACACGTTTTGATTTAAAATCATTTATTGTTTTTTATTGAATTTGTAAGTATTTTATAAATCCTGATTTTCTGATTGGCTGGCTGGATTGTTGATCGTTGGTCAAGGGCTCCCTCTTCTCAGGTCAGACTCTGATCCTGTTCGCCAGAGTCTCTTCTCGAAATTTCCCAGCCCGACTTTGTTTGCCTTGGCCTCGAGATTTGGACCTGATAATCTCATACCTCTGACATCCTCGCGGGTCCTTTGGCCGATCCGATTCTCTCTAGGGTTTGGCGCTTCACTTCGATCTTTCCAAAACCTCGACTTGCCTATAAATGATCTCTTCTGCCTCCATGGAGCGGTACCTCATACCTCGCTCCCATTTCGACCCCTAGTCACCTCCAGCTGCGTGACATCTGCTTGGAGAACCCCTCAAAGCTCGGTTTAGTGCAGTGAAGATGACGCTCGCCCTTCGTGGCTGGAGAACCGCCGCGAGCAGCCTCCCCCGCCTTCCGCATCGAGGTTGAGGCCATCACCCCGTCATACATCTTCGCCTGAAGCTCAGGAGCACACCCAGATCTTCAGATATCCTTCATATCCTCTCCATCTTCCTGTTCGATCCAATCTTTTCATTCATCACCGCCGCACTCCCATCTGCACCGACCAGCTGGCCGGAGCCTCGACGTCCACCTCCAACTGTTTAGATCTATCCGCAGCCTCGCCCTCCATCTTGCACCGCAACCTGATCATCCTTAGCCTCAATCTTCAGGTCGGCATTAGGGATGAGATCTCTTCTACCACCTTCGCCAGAGATCAAACTTCGCCCCCCTCCACTTCTTTAGTTGTTAGCTTTAATAACCCGGACCAGAGCGCAACCCCGAGTCCTGGCTTTGCATTGCAGGTACCCCCACGCCCGGAGGAGCCCCTACTGACCCTCAAGCTGCTCGGCGGAGCAGCTCCAGCTGAATCTCCAACTTCCCATCCATCCGACTCCCCTCGAGAGGATCAGACTCCACTGCTCGACGCGGAGCACCTCTCTAGAGGTGCACAACCTGTCGGAGGCTTGATCAGCCCAAAGGATCCGCGCCTTTCCGTGTCCGAAGTTAGCCAGCTATCGGTTCATCCACCATCCTCCATCACTGTTGGATGAGGAGCAGGACGTCAGTTTGCATCTGAGCCGACCGTTGTTGAAGTTTTTGAGTCGTTGATCTGCCACCCCCTGACACATCTGCACCGCACGTAGGCGACATTCCCTGAGCGTCAGATCCGACACACCAGGCGATCAGTGCCATACGCTCATGATTCATCCAGAGCGCGCCACGTGCCATCACCTGCGCCCTCCTCCTCACGTGCCTCGAGGGTATATTGCATTATTTACCCTAGAGTTTCTATGCTTTACTTTCTAGTGCGTTAAATAAAGTTGTAGTTTGAACTATTTGCATCTTAGCACTTAAGGTTTCTAGTATTTGCATTTTAGTCCTCCATGTCTGAAAACACGTACATGATCACGTGCATTTTGGTGTTTTTGCATGTTTATTCCTGAACCTTTTGATGGTTGATATTTGAATGAAAAGTTTTCTAGATTTGCATTTATGCCCCTGTGAATGATTTATTGAGCTAGTGCGTTATTTCTTGGTAATTTTGCACTGACGTCCTTGGACTTTATGTGTGTGTTATTGTTTAGTCTGGAAACTTAGAATATTTGCAAATAGGTCCCTACAACCGGTGTGCTTTGTTTCAAATCAAATAATTATCAAATCTACTCCAAAAATTCCCCAAAAATTACCATTAGCTCTTGTTAATGTGTAATATTTTTGGTAATTTTCGTGACGTAATTTGATTTTATGTGATATTTTATAAAAATAAAAAACCCTTGAAAAAGTGTCTATCTATTTTAGAAAATATAAAAAAATATAAAAATAGTCCTAAAAATTATATAAAAATTCTTTTGTGTTGGCTTTGGTTTCTTTTAATTTCAGTAGCAGTTTGGTTCCATTATCTTTTATAAAACCCTAAAAATCATAAAAGACCAAAAATCTTGTAAAAACCATTAAAAATTCTACAAAAATAAAAAAATGAGGTTTCAATTTCTGTACTTAGATATTGTATCTATTTTAACATAAAATTACAATCAGGACGTTTGGGGCACTTTAGATATTTTAAAGTTACCTTCTAATTCAGGTTGTACACTATTTTATCATTTTTACATTATTTTATTCTTAGAAAATTATATAAAAATAAGAAAAGCCCTATAAAATTAACAAAAACACTTGCATATTTTAAAAACATAAAAATATTTTTATTTTGAATTTTTGGGTATTTTTAGCCATAATAAAAACTATTGTAGTGTGATTTCCTTCATATTTTTATTCATTTTCTTATTAGAAAATATAAAAAAATTACAAATTAAAAAACAACCAAAAAGATGCTTGATCTTCTCTGATTTCTCGACTACTTCGTAGGCTTAGCTCGTGCTCCTTGTGTTCGACCCTGGTCGCTATACCAGGTTAAATAAATAGCGGAGACTGCTTCTTTAGATTTTTGAGCTTGATTGTTTTTATTTGTGTTCTTATTTTTCTTGATTAACCGTGCCTTGCGATTCAGGTCGCAATGACCTTAGATACTACTTAACCCGAGTTGCTTAGGGCCGTCATCAGTTCACTAACTCGACCCGTGAAGCCGTGAATGTTCTGCAATTATCTTTGCCGATTTTAGATTTGATTTTAGGAAATTAATCTTTGCATGAGTCCTTAGAGCGCTACGCCTATAGGAGAGAGAGTATTGCCTGAAAAGTATCATGTACTTATCCTCCTCATGTTTAACATGTAGTCTGCGCTTTTTAAGGTCCTTGTAACCCTTCATGGATCCCTACTCAGTCAAAGAAATTGAGGGAGGAAGCCGATAGACGAAACCAATACTTCTGATCTTGCTCGCAACGGAATCACCCGTAAGCGTGCGAGAACCTACTCGGATGCAAGACGATGAGACAGACACCCCCGTGAAAAGCGTGGCCTATGCTCAATACTTTGGACAGGGTTTATGTTCTACACAATAAAGAACATCATTGTTGACCAAACCCTACTTCCATACGTACAATAGAAGCGTCAATACTTCAAAAATCCAGATGATACCCAAGGCAGCCACAAACTGGGTTTTGGGCTCTATTCCTTACAAAGTTGTTCTCTTACTGGGAAGGAAACCTTCCTATGCAACCTGAAAACAAATGAGGGATTTGCTTACCCAAGGCAATGAGTCCAATTAATCAAGTTTATTTAGGTCAAGTATTTTTTGCAGTCTCTTTTAAAAAAAAATGTGTTATCACTTGCTTTGAGTAAATTCAACACAAGCGCCCAACGTTTTTTGTTTTTTTCTTTTATTTCTAATTGATCCAAAAACAGAGGGAGAAGGTCGGAAAAGTAATGCAAGGTGACACTAAGATGGAAATCTCACCTTAGTGCCTAAATGATGAACGCACGGTCAGAAGACTTACAACGCTTCCCAGCTCTCTCCATGCAAGATGCAAAACAGGAATTTATAAATCTATATTAAATGATGATATGCACACGGAAATCGTCCTAAGCAGGCAATTGCTGCACGTGAAGAACTAAATGCTAAGTACTCAAAATGAAACCTAAGTCCGATCTCTGATGTCCATCGGTGCCCGCCACAACGGGTCCTGCAAGCGATGTATATGACCTCTCTTGGTACGTGGTTTGAAGATCGAGTATTAAAGCAATTAACTAATTCTAAGTCCAAACGTGAAGACTATAGGTGCATGAAAAATGGTTAGGTGTTTGGCCTTAGTCTACACGATCAAGCAAGCCTAAAGACTTAGGGCTCATTCCATAAAACAAATAGAAAAAGGCGGAAAGCACAAAACTGAGAGAAACAAATAAAAAGAAAGCGATAGAAACTCAAAAAACGTGGTGAGCCTCCAAGTAAACAAACACTTGAAATTGGGCCCAAGAGTCCACAGTCATGGGTACATGTATTATTATAAATTAATAATCAAAATAAATCTCTCTCTCACCAAAAGTAAAAATCCTAAACTATCCTCTCTCTCTCGAACTCCTCCCGCTCTCATGTCGACTAGGGTAGAATAGTCGACTCCTCGTCCCAAGGTTGGGTAGAATCACCTAAGTGGTCCTCCTCGATCTGTGGTCCCTCGTAATAAGACAAGAAAAGAGACGCTATACAGTTCAGAATTAATAATCAAGCAACGAGAGATAATCAAAAATGGCTAAGCAAGTAAAAGAGATAAATTCTACTCTACAAGTTTATGCTCCCCGGCAACAGCGTCATTTGAAAAAATAAAAGGATGGGACTCGCTAAATAATGGTCTAACAATTCAGGCTCACTATCAGTGAGGCGACTACTCGAATCCTCTCGTTGTTTCAACAATTAACCCACACAAATAATTAAGCAATTAAGACCAAGATTTAAGATTTATTATACCCTACTAAGAATATATGATGGCAAGCAAGTAGGGGTCGAATACATGAAGCAAAGGAATAGAGACATGCAAGATAAGAAATCAAGGAACACTTTATCTCTTAAATATTTAGCCAAGTTGCAATTTTTGTGGGTTTTAAATTATATTTTTGATTTTATATTTTTGTATTTCGATTTTTAATTTTCTGATTTTATATTTTCTTTTTATATTTTTTATATTTTATATTTTATTTTTTTCCTTTAAATAGATATATAAAGCTATATATGATATATATACAATATAGGATATGGTTGGTATAAAAATTAACAAAAACAATCAAAAAAGAAATAAAATATTTTGGGTTTTTTTAATAATTTTCGCTATTTTTATATTTTTTTTAGGAATTTTTGCAGATTTTTATGGATTTTTAAAGTCAAAAATACCCAAAATCAGGGTTAAAATAAATATCTGAAATTAAAAAGAAGATTAAAAAACAGAAAATAGGATCAAAATTTCTCTAAATTAACTTTAAAATAAATATAATAAAATAAGGAAAATTCAGAACCAGGAAACACAATTTTTGGATTTTTTTATAGATTTTATATATTTTTATGATGGTTTTTAGAGTTTTTCTATTTTTTGAGTTTTCTTTTATATTTTTAATGATTTTTTATTCGAAGGTCAAAAATAGAAAAATACACAAAATATATTTTGGGGGAATTTTTCGAAATGTTTTCTTTATAATTTTTAGGGTTTTTCTATTGTAATCAGGGATAAAGATGATACTTTTTTAATAAATAATAAAAAATTCCAAAAATGAAATGCAAGTAGATAACGTGAAAGCACAATGCAACAGTAACACAATGCTACTTTTTGGGATTTTTTATAGTAGATTTGCTCTTTTAAATAAATAGAGACAACAAAAGGAAAATGCATTACCGGCAAGGGCATAACTGTAAATATCAGAAAGTTAAGGACCTAGCAGTAATTTTTCCAAAAAGATTAAACTGAATAAAAAAGTTTGTGGACTAAATGTAAAGACACAAAAGGCCAGGTGTCCCGCTACAAAATACCCACCCCACATGAGGCGCCACGTGAGGTGACGTAGCTTGGACCAGAAATTAATTACGGAAAGTTTAAGGGCCTAAATGTAAATATTACACAAATATTATAAGGGCGGAAGAATGTTTCTGTATTGATATGTAAATACAAAATGTGCGAGGGCGATGTTACAAAATACCCACGAAAGAGGCACGATCCGACGATGATCCTCCTTCACTTATCCACATGGCTGCATCGGGGAGGACGATGACGGTTCAATCCCATGGCCTGGATTAAATCGTAGATGACGATCCGACAGTACTGGGAGGCTTGATCAGACGTCACCTGCGCTTTGTGAAGAACATGACCGAAATCTGACGGAGCTGGGGAGCTCAGAAAGAATGCGCGAGGCACATAACCTGGATGACCTTGAATTGCAGAAATCCTCACGCTCCGAGCTTCTCCTTCTCCGCTGATTACCCAAAAAACTCCCTTCGGCCCCTTAGCAGTAGCTGGGTGTGTCTAGATTCTCGAAGGAGCCTCCGTGGAGGCCGGTAGAGAAGGTAGACCTTGGGAAGCTTTGCAACGTCGATGAGGCTCAAAGAGCCTTTGTACTCATTCTTCTCCTGCAGAAAAATTTTAGAGGTGAAAATCGGAGTTCGGGGGAACTCCTGGGATGCAGAATGAGTGGGAGGTGATGTGAGTGGGGTTCCTCCGATGAGAGGCGGAGGAGGCAATGCGGGTCGCCTACTCTGAGCAAGAACAGGGGGTCGGAGATGCGACGGATTATGAGGAGGCAGAGTGGAACCAAAGGTGAACTACGCACGAGGGGATTTAAGCTAGATCGAGCAATGAAAGCGGAAAGTAAATGCGGGAAATGTCTCCTAAGGGTACCACTATCCTAAAAATTAAGGAAAAGGAAGAGAGAGATAGGAGCTTACCGGTGTGAAGAGCCCCCTGCCGGAGAAGCGGCGGAGCATGACGGCGAGCAACGGATCAGACCTCAATTCGACGCTAATCTCCACGCCAAGAGCTCGGGTCACCTCCTGCTGTCACCAAGACTGCAATTCACGGCTTGGATCTAAGGTTAGGAGGCAGAAGAGGGATCAAAGTTTGAATGGAGAGTCGGAGATGCTTTTGGACACGTTGACGAACTGACTCAAAGAACAAAGAATATCGACCGAATCGAAGGAGCATTCCACGAGGAAATGCCTGGGCATGTAAGGTGGCTCCTCGAGGAGAAAAAGTCACGAAGGGAGCGTCATCAAACGGTAAAAGGATTCGCCGCAAAAAAATCGAGAAATGGGGCGGAAACGAGGTCTGAAAAGGGGCGCAGGGGCTGGCAAGAGAGTTGACCCGCAGTCAACTCTTCGACGCTCCTGGTTGGTCCACGTGGACCAACAAGGAAAAAGCCCTGGAAAAAGATTATAAAATTCGATTTAAAATAGTAAATGAATTTTTTAATTTTAGGTTATTAAATAAAAATATTTATTATTTTATGAAGAATTTTATCATGATTTTTATTTATTTTTTTGAAGTTTAGAATAACAAGTTACTTTTTAGGGGATGCATATAGGTATATTCATCTATGAATTTAGGTCTTTTATTTTTATTTTGAATTTTTATTTTATTAATTTAGCTTATGATTTATATATTTATAACTCATTTTTATAAACTTAAATATATTTTTATTTTATTTTTTTTAATATATTATATACATTTAAATAAATAGATATATTATTTATATAGGTATACTTATAAGCATTTTACCTATGTGTTTTATACAAGTATTTTATTTTAATGTTTTCTTGATTTTTTAATTCCAATTTTAATATGTACATATATTATAAATAATATTTACAAAATTATAAAAATAAAAAATAATGAAAATAATGAATAATAAATAAAATGAATATTTAATCGGTATAGCTATACAATAGAGGCCCAAAGCCTAACTTTCACACCGTAACTCCAAAAAATATGAAACCACCTTCATTAAATAGCTTATTAAAAGTTATATACAATTAACGATTTTGATATACTTTCAGTTTTTATTTGAGAGATATGGGTCTGGGAAGTTAGGATTTTGGATTCTTATTCAGATTGTATTTTGTACACTGTATATTATCTCTGTGTAAACTCAATTTTGTATTTTTTCTATATTTTATTATCTACAATTTTCATGTACAAAGTTTCTTTATTTGAAGTATAAAAGGTGAAACCAAAAACAGGTCCCAAAAATGAATAAAGATGGAGTTTTATTATATTTTGGACCCTTATCTCCCCCTACTTTGTTCCTTGTTGACCTAGTCATCAAGATGCCTAGGTCTCGAGGTTTAAGGTCATAAAATATTTTCAATATTTTATTCTTTTTCTTTTTTTTATTCTACAATTTTGGCATTAAAAATAGCTTTTTGTATACATCTTACAGAACAATGCATTGATGTTAAAATGCATCAATTATGGATATTTACACGCATTTACTAGGGTTTTAAGGCCAAAATGATAGAATAAAGGTGATGAAATGGAGATTCATCAATATGGAAGGGCTTGGGTATGGCTGAGGAAGAGGGCTCTCCGTATACACCTCTGTATAACGGAGGAGGATAACCAAGAGACTTGTAGTAGGTCCTGACTTGGTGAGCCTCCTTAGAAAGAGATCCTGAAAGATCGAGCGGGATTGGCTGCCTACTAAGAAAGAGATCTTGAAAGATCGGGCGAGGTTGGATGCCTACTAGAAGACATGGATTGTGAGCTCGACGGATGGCTGAATCGTTGAGATCCATGTGAGTACCCACATTCAAAACCTGTCATACTATAAATGGCACTAGAAGAGATCCATGTGAGACTTGGTGAGCCTCCTCAGAAAGAGATCCTGAAAGATCGGGCGGGGTTAGCTGCCTACTAGAAAACGAGGATTTGAGCTCGACGGATGGCTGGATCGATGAGACCCATGTGAGTCCCCACGTTCAAAACCTCTCATACTATAAATGGCACTATATAAATTAAATTATAAAATTATTATGAAAAATAATTTATAATGGAATACAAGAACTTATTCTACTTTATCAAATATTATCTCTTAATCTCTGCCGTTCGATTCTAGTGAACTGTAACTGCTTTCATTAAAGGGGAGTTATTTGAATCTCCATTTGTAATGTCCACGACTTCTATTAAATCAGCATGTATCACCTCATTATCCATTGAGAGAATAGCATCAATGATTGGAACTACTTATGGCGTATTATTATGCTCCTAATTAGGTGTAAAAGCTTCATCTGAAACATCTCCTGCAGGAGCATCTTCTTTAGTTACATAACTTCGAGGATTTATCTTGACGACTGTGAAAAAGTTTTCATTTTACCTCTTCTATGATACTTGGGGAAGATACCACACTTGCTCCACTTGTGAAGGATGAATGAATGGTTCAAATCTTCGTATATATTTTCTTTTTATTACATCAACGACGTTATTCCTTATATCGATCACTACGCCTTTTTTTGAATCGTACCAATTGCACAAAAAAGAATGACTTTGTTTAGACATGGAATATTGTATTCCACTTATAGAACTTCCTTTGAGATTCCATAATATTCCCAAGTATCCTCCTCGTCAAAAGATCCATAAACCATTGCTCCATAATTTTGAGTGGTTAAGTTTCTATCAGAATTTATGATATGAAATCTATAGCCATTACTCCAACAACAATTGTACAATCGAACTTTATACACGGGACCTTCTGAAAAATATTTTAAAATCATTGAACTATCATCTATCATCAAAATAGTATGTTAAGTTCTTGAACCATTCTGGAAATTTGATCCCATATGTGTCACAACATGATCTTCTCCATATGTTAGGCTATCTTCAATAATTTTCTTCCTAAATTCCCTAAAATAATTGCACATACATTAAAACTAAGGAGAACGACATACTATTTTTTAAAAAAAATAATAGTGATAGAAACTTACTCAACATATGGTATTATCTCCTCACAATTATCATTGCGTATAATTCAACAGCCTCTTTCTCTTGTTTTGATAGTAACACTCCTTAGATTTTTCTATTGGATGAGCTGATCGACGGAACACACTAATATGATGTTCTTCGTTAGAGTAAATTATCTTGTTCCCATTTTTTATGTTGTGGTTAGTCTCGATATTGTTGGGGAAGTATCTAGCATAAATTGTTGCTACTTCTTCACGTGTATATTGAGAACTTATGGATCCTTCGACTCTGCTTTTGTTTTGCACTTTTCTTTTGAGGAAGAACATGAACCTAAGTATCATAGCTCATGTATTTTAGACAACTAAAAATATCAAAAGTAAGAAAATAATATAAACAAATACCTTTTAAATGGATACATCCATCATTTTTTAATGGACCTGCCAACTTTGGCCTCATATGGAAGATGAATCATCCGATGCTCCATCGAATCAAAAAATATTGGAGGAAATATCTTTTTCATATACACTCACAGGAATATTTTTGTCATAATGGTCCATCTCCTCCTGAAGAATGCGTGAGAAACATATAATCTGAAAGAATCCATTGATATATAATAGAGCATCAATGACATTTTTTGGTAATAACCCTCTGAATGTTATAGGTAATAGTCTTTCCATGAATATAAGGCATGTGTGACTCTTTATTCATTTAAAAGAAAACATTCTCAAATCGACCAGGCTTGAAAGATTGGATGTATATCCGTCTGGAAAGTTCAATTTATTGGCTCATTCACACACATTTTTCACTTGATTTCTGTCCAGTGTGTACTTCTCTTTTGGAAATTCGACCCTCTCATTATTGAGATTCCTTATATATAACTCTAGAGGATTTCAAATTATTCTTAGATCACAACGAGATTTATTGTATCTTTTGTACGATCAGTGATATTCATAACTATATAAAAGATGTTATTAAGATATTTTTCTCGATATGTATAACATGTAAATTGTGTCGTAGTAGAATCTTGCTCCAATATGGTAATTCTCAAATTATACTCTTTCTTAGTCAAATTATGAGTATCATCAAAAGCGTGTAGAGGCTAAGTATTTTCCCCATTTCCTAGGGTATAATACTCTAAACGTGATAATATCATATCACCGATATTAATTATCGAAAGATCTGATAGTTCGATTGTATTGCTCTTATATGTGTATTTTTGCCTCCGATATGGATGATCTTTGGAAAGAAAATGTCTTTGACAATCAAAAAATATGGCCTTGAACCATGTTGAAATTGAAAAGATTTTGTAGTCTCCATACAATAGGGACAACATTTTCGTCCATGCATACTCCATCAAGATAACATTCTATAAGCTAGGAAGTCATTTGTTGTTCAGAGTAGATCAACTTTCATATTGAATGTCTGACATTTATTGGCATTGTTTGTATCCACTCCATTGATACAAAGAGTCTTCAACTCATCTATAAGAGGACATAAATACACATCGATGTATTTTCCTAGATGGGTAGGTCTTGTCACCAACAATGATAAAAACATGAATTATCCCTTGTTACATAACTAAGGAGGTAGATTGTAAGGTGTTGTCATTACTGACCAAAAAGAGAAATCTTTATTTATACAATGTGAATTAAATCTATTTGTAGATAAACCAATAATGCAATTTCTTCTTTCATCTGAAAATGAAGGGAAAGTAGACATCATGTTTTCCAACAATCGGACTCAGGTGTATGCTCCATATACCCTTCATGACTATGCTTTGCATTCCATAACATATATTTAGCTATTTCCTTACAATAATATAATCACTTCAATCTTTGTGTCAATGGAAAATAACGTAAAATGGCCCTAAGAATTTTATTTCCACTTTTAGCTGAGTCCTGAAATCTAAACCCATCACTTTCCAGACAACGTGTCAAATGCTCATGTTAGCTACAATATAATATGCAGTGATTTATATAAAAATTCTATCTTCACTTGTGCTAAACCTATCTTCCGCATCATTTTCTTAGTTTTATAATACTTTCCAAGTAATTAGGCATCTTCAGGTAATATTTTCTTCAGAATTACCAAACATAGCATCAAAACTTCTATCGGTCATATTTTGATCCATCTTCATAGCTATAAGCTCTGAAACTCCTAAGAGTTTTGAATAAGTCTTACAACCCAGCCATAAAGGCTCTTCTGTCTTTTTCAATCGCTCATAGAATTCTTCTGTCTCACTGTGCAATTCCTCTTCATCAAGATGTCGGGGTTAAACCATGGACCAGTAATGTCTATAACCATTTCTACATATGGATTAATGTTCTCTGCATCATCTGTTTCAGTGCTTGTATAATCAATGACCTTGTCTTGCCTCCACCAAATATGATAACCCTCGATAAAACCATTCTTATAAAGGTGCAACTGAACTTCATCCTTAGACTTCTTTTCAGTATATAACACTTTTGATATGGGCACAAGATGGAACCATCCAAATCCACAACACTGGAACCGTGGGCGTAAGAAAATTCCACAAATTCTTGAACGCTTCTTTGAAAAAATCTCTAAAACACGACCATCATGTACATGCATGTACATCCACTCCTATTGATCATCGTTGTCACCTGAATATAATTGTTTAAGATGTCAGCTGAGAGGAGAAGACTTATTGTAGGCTTAATTTTCAAATGACAGACATATAAAACCTAAACCTTAACCCATTGTTGACCTAAACCTATTACAATTACATTAAATCTAGGAGATGAGAGGAGAAGTGTTTTCTTTAACTTATCACTTAAGCCGATCCATAAGGATTCAGACTTACTACAGGACGATTGTTACCACGTGATAGTAAAAACTACATCCGATATACTCTTGTAAAAGGATAGAATAGATTTGTTGAATTGATCGGATGAAATTTGCATAAAAATTTGTTTTTTTATTTAGACACCTAAACTCAAGTGTATAGCGCAAAGTACGGGAGTATCGAATTCAAAGAGGTAAACAATAAAGACTAGGGTGGAATAGTAGAGTTATCTAAGGTGTAGAGTTTTCTGAATTTTTTGATGATTTTTAATTCATTTTTAGTTTGTTTTAATTATTTTGTATTGTTTTTAGTGTGTTTTATATACCTATGTAAGAGAAGTATAGGTATGGGTTTTTTATTTTATATTTGATTTCATCTTTTAATATTTTTATGATTTTATATTTATTTTACTATTTTTAAGGATTTTTAGATAATTTTTAGAATATTTTTATTTTTAAAAGATTTTTAAGTTGTAAACATTGTATTTATATAAACTAATGAAGTATTTTGAATTTTTAAAAATATTAAACAGTGTGAATACTACTTGATTTTTTTTACTATATAGAGAGTGAAAAAACTTAAGCACAAGGTAATAATACGTATTTTTTTTTTGTTTTTTTATGAATTAATTATGATTTTATAAGATTTTTTTGTATATTTGAATTTTTAAGGGTCTTAATATTTGATTTTTATTTTATTGTTGATTTATTTTTTAGACTATAGTAAAATATACTAAAGGTAATTTTTATGTAATTTTTAGAATTCTATTTATATTTTTTATGTATTTTAGAAGTTTGTAGTATATTTTGTAGTTGATTTTTGATTTATGAAAAATAGAAAAAGAATTTATTTTTCAAAATACTCTATATATACTATAGGGTATAATATAAGGTATTAATAAGTACTTTTTATTTTATTTTTATCTTTCGTATTTGATTTTTATATGGATTTTATAGGCATATTATTTAATATACTATAATAGGCGTATAAATGTAATTATACAAAAAAATAAGGGGTGCGTAAAAATATTGTAGAACCCAGGGGATAGGTCGCTTAAAAATACTAGGAAGCACGTGACTCCTCACATGCATGGAGACGACCTATACCTATTTGAGAATAGGCAAAGCAAGGGGTTCAAGCAAAAAATCTCCTCCTACACATGATCTGATACGTGCCTGAAGCTAGTAGATCACGTTCACGATTAAAGTTTGGGGCAGAAAATGTAAAAAAAACACAAAATATCAAGAACATCACGTGCCACGCACGTGAGGCGCCTTGATTGGTGTGGTGGAAGTGAAGCGTCTGATCCAATATGATTGGATGGTCCCTATGAAGTCTAGAGATCACTCACATTCTTACCTAAATTGACGACGGACGGCGGATCTTCTCAGGCGATAAATTTCCTCAAATGTCGATGGTTATCTAATTCGATGTTATCTATCTTTAAGTGTAGCTCTATTACATAGATCCTCCTAGATCTCAACGAGGGCTATGAGGATAACTCGTTCAGGTTCTCTGATTGTGTATAGATCGTGCCGCTTCGAATCGGCCATGCTCATGCCCACGTCAGAGAGTATCGATCACGGTAAGGGCTTCGTACTGATGTAGGAACTTGATTTGCTCGGTGTATCTCTAACAATCTCCAAGCACTTCAGTACTATTTGATAGTGATGAGCTTCAACTTGAATCCCTTAATGCTTCAATGTAGAGCTTAAATCCTCTAGACGATGATGCTTGAATTGATTGATAATGAGCAAGATTACTCAGGTATTGCACTCTCTAGATTGTATTCTAGTTTGATTTTGCAGGTTCTCTTATCTGCAAGTGCTCCAGAAGCTCCTTGATGGTTTCGCCTATCGATTCATATGTTTCTCCAATCTCCAAATGATCCTTAAGATGTTCCAAGCACCAGTTGATTATGCAAATGAGATCTTGACTTGAGCACAAGGCTCGGTCCAAAACCAAAGGGAAAAGTGAGCGGGGGAGCTATTGGATGGAGAATCGAGATCCTAACTATGGTTATCATAAATGATCAGAGGTGAGGGGTTCTGATAGATAGAACATAAATGAGAAGGATTCGAAGGTGGAGGTAATGATCGGAAGGGATATCGATGATGCGATTGATATTGATTTGAAGAGAAAAGTTAACGAGAAGAGAGAGATTGAGGAGAGAAGAGAAGAGATCTAAGGGATCTAACATGGATATGTTGGATGAGGGCGCCTATGGATGGAATAGGAGCTCCTGGAGTATGGCCTCGACACTGTGGTGTGCGCTGAGGCTGTAACTCTCGTAGGCGGAGCGTGACGGATTAGTGACCCCGTTGACCTCGCATGATCTCGCTCAATGGCAAAGGACCCGGATCTGTCGCATCATGGTCTCTTTCTCGAAAGCTCGCGGAAAGGGAGGACACAAAAATGGTGAATCCTTTGAGCTTATAGGAGTTGGTGATCTTATATAGAGGAGGAGGAGGAGCTTGGCCGAAGAAGAAGATCGAGGGTCATGCGAAGGGTGGCTGACATGGAAGAAGTTGTTAGAGGTCAGTTAGGAGACTTGGGGACGAAGGAAGGAGAAGAGGAAAAAGGAAGAAGAGGGGGAAGAAGGGAGGAAGAAGAAGGGTAAGGAGAGGAAGGAGGAGATTGACTTTTCAACCTCTCTTCCACCCATCAGGATGTGGCATGTGGCTATGTCCACTACGGGACAAAACCCAAAGAGAACAAACAACATATATACAAAATAATAAATAGACTATAAATTAGATATCAAAATAATAAATTAATTTAAATAAAGAGTATAAATAAGAAAATTAATAATTTAATAAACAATTTACTAATAAATTTTAATAAATTAAATAATTAATTGATTAAATAATATCAATAGTATAATTTATTAGGTATTACTTATTAGTTCATAAATTTTTAATTACTTATTTTATATGTAAGTTATTTATTTTATATTTTATCACTTTAGTACATTTTATGAGGATTATAAATATATTTTTATTTATTTTAATAATATTATTTAATTAGTTAAATAAATAGTAATACATACATTATAGGTACATTATACCTATATGATAAGTATATATATTTTTGGTTATTTTAAACTTTAGTAATTTTTATTTTTATTTTATATAATTATTAAAAATATAAGGAATTTAATAAAAAATATAGTAATAAGAAAATAAGAAGAATAATATAATAAAAAGAGAATATACATTTGTACAGATATACATTAGATAATTTTGATTATATTTTATATACACTTTTATAAACAAGTTTCAAGAAGAAAATATTTTTATTTGAGATTATCTGAATGATAAATAAAATAGATGAATATATGTATAAGGTGAATTATGTGTATATATACACTTGTGATTTACATTTTTTGATATTTTTATAAGTTAAGATCTTTATCGCCCCTACTTATTTATCTTATCATCCAAGTCAATATTGACCTGGTCTTGGGGTTAAGATCAATATGTACATATTTACATATTTCCGTACTTCTTTCTTTTATTTTTAATTTTCTCTTTATTCTTTTTTTTGCATGAAATAAGTGTTAAATATACAATATTAATAATTGGAGTTAGTATGTTAATTAATGAGAGTTAGTTGATATCTACATGTATTTTACCAAGGATTTTAGACAAAATGAAAGAATAAACGAGATGAATTATGGATTCATCAGCTAGTTTATATCTGAGGAAAATTCGGTAGCACAACTCCACACACCTTCAGTATACTCCCAAAATCAATCATGATCAATCTTAAAACTATCGTCGGAGTGACATTATTGAAAGTAGATTATGACTGATTTGGTATAACGAAGAGGAAATGGTTATGTAGCAGATTTTTCCTTAGATATAAACTGTAGTATGTGGCAACGATCACCTTATAGTAAGGTTCGAATCCTTATAGATCCCCTTAGTCCTGGATCTCCGAACTAAGGAAAACCAACATAAATGTAATATTATACGGACACAATTATGTCATCCATTTGTACGTGTTACAAATTGAGAACTGTAGGATGCCCATAAAATATTTATTCATTTATGTTGACCTGGCATTTATGTATATTTGGTTGGTCTATAAGGGGGATATGGAGTTGTGTGGCCCTAAAATGGGTGCATAAATAAAATGTTTAATTAACCATTATAGGGAATGTACTTGTAAAATATCTTTCTTCCACCTGTACACATCAAAATCCATGACCATTTGGAACATGATATCTCATCGCGAAGTGAGTCCAATAGTTTTGTCAAATAAATAAAAATATAACACTTTAGAAGTGATGATTTCTTCAAATATGTTGCACACGTCTCTCGATGTGCAGGGTCACACACCACTTGTGTGGAGGGATGCACAATGTGTGATTAGTTTTGTGCAATTTAATAGTTAATTAATGTTTTGACTTTATTATCTACCTAACTAAAAATTAATGTGGTACACTTAGCCATATTAATTGATGTTTAATATGATAAATAAATTATCACAACATAACTTTTTATCCTGAAATAATCATGTATACACTCATCCATACACCTACATAATTGTACGCACACACACTCATCTTCCCACACATAACTATACTCCATACACAACCATATTACCCTCATCCGCACATACACACACACTTCACACATAAACACACATACACCTACTAATCTCACATCTATACATGCTACCCTCACATACAGATATATATATATAATGAATATTTATAAATCATACACCTTCACGTAATTCACGTCGTACCTCTACACATTCACATCATACATCTTCGCATTTACATCATACCTATAAACCTTCACATTTACATCATACATCTACACCTTCACATCTGCATCTTTTAGTGCTTGTATAATAATAAACATGTTTTATTCATCATACATTCACATCTATACATACTACCCTCAAACTCAAATCTATACACCTTCATATACAATCATCACATTCACATCTATACACCTCCATGTCCAACAACTTCACATTCACATCATATATCTACACCTTCACATGCTATCCTCACATTCTCATCTATACACATTTACATACCTTCACATTCGCATTATAAACAGTTCATCATAACACGTATACACCTTTCTTTTCATCATACATAGTACATACATGTTAACTATAAATAATAAATATTTCTATTCATTTCATCACACCTCTTAGATACAACATGTCTTACATAAACGTTACTATTCCATAATGAAATTTAACATTTATATTCTCATTTATACAACTTCATGATGAATCCACATTTTATCATCTTTATTCTATCATTTTGGCATCAAAAACCCTAGCAACTGCCTGTAAATACCCGTAAATCGAGCATCTTAGCATTCATGCATGTGCATCCTATTAGTGTACAAAATACTGTAATTAAAGCCAAAATTATAGAATAAATAAAAAAAGAATAAGAATAAAATATTGTAAATATTTTATGACCCAAGACCCGAGACCTAGGCATCTTGATGAATAGGTCGACCAGGAATAAAGTAGGGAGAGATAAGGGGTCAAATACCTATATTATTCTATTCATTCTTTATTCATTTTGGGACCTATATTTTGTTCCACTTTTTATACATCAAATAAAGAAACTTTGTACAGGAAAGTTGTAGATAATTCAATAAAGAAAAATACAAAATTGATTTCACAGAAAAATAATGTAGAGATAAAAAGTTATGGTCTGGAAATAAATCCAGAATCCCAACTTCCCAGACCTGTATCTCACAAATGAAAACTCCAAATGCAGAAAACTCACCTTTAATTGTATATAGAATAAAATAAGCTATTTAATGGCGGTGGTTTCGCTTTTGGCGGAGCTACAGTTTGAAAGTTGAGTTTTGGACCCACATTGTACAACTGTACAGATTAAAATATTCATTTTATTATTCATTCATTATTTTTGTATTTTTATATTTTTATAATTATGTAAATATTACTTATAATAATTATGTACATTAAAATCAGAATAAAAATGCAAAGAAAACTCAAAATAAAAATAACACATATAGATCATTCAGGTATTATACCTATATGTATACCTATACAACATATACTTGTATTTTATTAAAAATACAAAACATATCAGAAAATTAAAATAAAAATGAAAATAAGTGTATAAAAGTATTTTATAATTTTATAAAATAATACACAAAAATAACAAATTTAAAATACACAAAGTAAAAATAAAATACTAAAATACATAGGTAATATACCTATATAGGGCTAAAATGTAAACTTGTAAAAATACATCTCATAAAAATAATTAAAAATCGGAATAAAATACTATATAAAATTATAAACACTTTTCATTTTACAACCTAAATAAAATAACACCATTTGCTATTTTTAAAACATTTTTTAAGGGATTTTCCCTGGTTGGTCCACGTGGATCAACCAGGTTGGTCTGACAGTTGACCCCGGTCAACTGTCTGACCTACTCCCTTAGGATGTGTTCAGACCTAGTTTTTTGTCCAACTTCGCAGATTTTTCTAGGTTCACACTTTCATCCTTTCGTGATCGTTCCTTCTGCAACCTTGGTCCACTACCATAAGGCATACACGCCCTTAGCTCTTCTCGGGCCATGGATCATTGTGGTGCTCAGGCATTTCGATCTTAGAGCTGCCCGTCAACCACATAAAACCAACCCCCTTGACTTCATTTGAATTTGAACCCCAAATTGTGATCTAATCCTCCATCTCTGTGAGTTCCTGACCGGCTGGTGTGACAGCATCTCGCCCTCGTCATCAGAGAGGAGCTGGGCAAGGATCTGGGTGTTCCTTCGACCTCTGGTGGCCCACCCTGTTGAGGTACCTCTCTTCCTCGCTCTCCCTGAGCTTGAGGCCGTTATCCCCTTAGTTTTTGCTTCCACTTTAGTCCCTATAGTCAGAGCTTCATCGTGACCTTCTTATCCATCTCGTTCGCCCATCGATTCGTCTAGTCGATAGTTGGCCGGAGCAACTCCGGCCACCTTCGTTCTCCGCGCCATCCGCCGCAGCACACCCCCATTCCATTGCGCCACATGATCGGAGCAATTTGCCCCTGATCATATCACACGTTCCTCGCAGCTACCCGGAGCATATCGAGCACCTAGAGCGGTTTTGCGAGCTCGCTGGAGGTGTTTTGGGAGCCCCAGCTCCTCCCCCTTCGCCTGCGAGCTCTGGTGGCCACCGCCACCTTCTGAAGCTTCAGGCAGCAAGAGAACACCTGCAGGAAGACGGAGAGACCATCGGCGGGCTTGGAGGAGGCCGGAGGAGCACGCGCCACCTGATCCAAACTCGCCATGGGCGAGTTCATCTCCTATTCTTCCAGCCCTCTTGCACGCTGTCGATCTTTCAGCCGTTCTTGGAGAGCAGCAGCATCCATCGGATCTCGCAGCCGCGCACCGTCCGATCTTCATCGACCTTTTAATCTAGACCGCTGCTGCACGAAGGGGCATCGGGAGCCCCTGCACTGACACGTGTTAAGTGGGTTAACGCCCACCGTCGGATCGCCCCTGGAGCTGGGTAATTTTGCCTCATACCCAGTCGAGTTTTGTATTTAGTAAAAGACTTTTAAACTTTCATCTGCCTTGTTGAAACTTTTGTGAAAATTGCTGAAAGACCCCCGAGCTTTCCTTTATTACGAAATCATCCCCGCCAGGCGCGTGCGTCGCACGTGCTACCTGGCGATTTTGCGGGAAACCCCCCGGGTTTTTGTGTATTCACGTTTAATACCTAAACATTTTGTCGCAGTATAAAAGTTCTGGCATTTTTATATTCAGGCCCTCGGATTTTAGAAGTATTACATTCGAGCCCTTCCCAGGCGCGTGCATCGCACTGTGCTTGGGTGGGTATTTTGCGCGGAAGGTCCTGCGAGATTTGTGATTACTTTTTGGTCCAGAATATATTTTATTGCAGTATAATTTTTTTTTGAAAATTGTGTCTATGCCCCTGGACTTCTGTCTATTTGCAATATAGTCCCTGTCAGGCCTTTAATTGTTGCTTGCTTGATCTATTTCGTTAGGGCATCATTTTAATTCCAAAAATTCTCAAAAATTAAACTTAAGCTCCTGTGTGCTTGTGTTTTAACGCCATAATTTTAGATTTTATTTTTGTCACATTTGAATGTTTATTAAAAATAAAAACATGCTTTTTATCTACTGTCTAGCTTAGAAAATACCAAAAAAATATTAAAATACCTTAAAAAATTCCAAAAAATCCCTACTGTCTATTTTAACCTATTTTAGTGTCAGTCCAAAAATCATTAAAAAACTCAAAAGAAAAACCTTAAAAATTAAAAATACTTAAAAACTTCGAAAAAATCTAAATAATTGTAGAAAACTCCAAAAATTATAAACTCAGTTCCTGTTTCCTCTATATTTTATCCTTTTTATTTTAAGATTAGTTTGAAAAATTTTGGTGGCTGTTTATTATTTTTAATTCCCATTTTACCCCCAGCCAGTAGCTTGTCCACTGTTTTGCTTCATTTTGCTATTTAAAAATACCAAAAACGTTTGAAAAATACCCAAAAATCACAAAAACAGTAAAATAATTATAAAAATATCAAAAAGATTTTATTTCTGAATTTTTGGATATTTTTGCATATTTTTATTAATATTCTACCCTCTCTTTTATTACATTGTCTTTACATTCCAATATTGAAAAAGAAAAAAATATATAACATAAAATATAAAAATCAGAAAATTAAAAATCAAAATACAAAATTAAAAATTAAAAAAAAATTAAAAACCCACAAAAAAAACTTTGGTTGCATAGTGTAGACACACTTCACACACACATTTACTTGTGCACCTACCCTGTTTGCTCCCTGTGTTCGAACTCTCTGCATACTTGTCCTATACATCTTTTGTGCAGAGTTAAAAAATAAATTTTAACTCCACATTTATTTCTAATTGTTGATCTATAGTGTGGGTTAATTGTTGACTTTAGTTGAGATTTAGTGTGGTCAACACACCGACTAAGTTTCCCGCTTTGTGTGGAACTTAAGACCACCTAATTTTGACTAAATCACTTCACATCAAACCATTCAACTTCACATCACAAAAAGTATATCATAACATCTATACACCTTCGTTTTCATCAAAAACAATCTATATAAGTTGACTATAAGTAATAACTAGGTTTAAGAATTTTCATCATACACCTTATACACAAATTTGATTTTACATAAACTATATTAATCCACAATCAAATAAAATATCTATACATATCAAACTAATGATTATATAATCAAAAGATAAGTTATAAACTAAAATCACAAATCAAAAAAATCATAAATCATACATTTCTTCATATATAACCAACAAAAATAAAAAAATAAGGAGAGGAATGATCAAAACACCTCAAGGAGGGGGAGAATTGGTGAGAGAGAGAGAGGCAATTGGATGCTCGTCGACGGTAGTGGAACCTTGCCAAAGATTACCGAATACGGGTTTTGGGGAGGAGAAATCATCAAGAATGAACTCATTGGGCAAGCATGCCACTACAAACAGATAGGTCTTTAGGGACGTCCATCGGGGACGGTTACTCAGAAACTATCCCTTTAAAAACTATAAGGGATGGTTGCAAAGCGTCTGTCCCCCTTGATGACTAGAGGGAACATTTACAATCAATCGTCCCTTTTCAACAGTTTGCGAGGCGACGGTTTAGTAATTAACTATCTCTAGCGAGTGTTATTGGGGACGGTTGTGTGATTGTTCCCGCCGAGTCGTACATGGGACGGTTAAGACCGTTGCCTCTGCTCTCGGTGAACATCTCTTTAAGTTCAAATGAAGGGGACGGTTGCGGCCCTCCTATTACATCACATCGAATTTCACAGGCAAGAATTTTTGTTATTTCGGAGCTCATAAGGACAATCTGAAGTAAACCGTCCCCGATCGTTATCATAGGGACCGTCCTCGATAGATTTATACTATCGAAACATGCCTCCCACCGTATTCTCCATTCTTCCTCGCCCAAACCCCTCATCATCTCTTGTTGCCTCTGACTCTCTCGTTGCTTGACCGCCATTCAAGCATCTCCCTATTTCATCTCTGTTGTTGAGATCTCGTCCTCCATCTCCCTCTCTCGCCATGCTCCATCTTATTCCCAGTATTACTTTCCATTTCATTCGAGACGAATCCAGTAACTTAGGATATGTAGTTAAAGCATTTTTTCGAATTGTTAATCTTAGATACAAGAATGATGACTTGATTGTATGTTTTTATACACAGTAATGGTGGTTTTCTTATTCATAGATGTTTGTGTTAGATGCAAGTGTTATATTCATGAATACAAATGTGCAAGAATTGTGATCACTATCTGGTTGTTTTAGATGCAAGAATGATTGGTCTACCGTTATACGATATTAGATTCACCAAATGATTCGTATATGGTGTATGATTCACTATATGGTTTTTGATTCATATATGATGTTAATTCACTATTTGATTTTCGATGCTCCATCAATTTGATTTATTGTTTGTAGCACTCTAATTCAAAGATAATTCAACGTTTTTTTGGTGTGTGTGTGTGTGTGTTTATGTGACCGCGTCTGGATATGTGTGCATTGCTCCCTTACACTACTCTTACGCTACATTCTAGTTCTCTATTGCCCATTCTTTGGAGGAGAGTCATGAGTCAATTTCAAGGATGGATCTTTACCTTGGAAGTCCAAATGAGCATCGATCATTGACTCCAACAAATGATGATGTTGAGGACCTGATTTTTGCAACTGTGAGCGAGAGAACACGTCGATATGAAGATCAATTTATGAGGATCCTTAGTCCTTTCATGACGATAGCTGAGAGCTATCTTCAAGAATCTTTTGATATGTTTGAGTGCATAAATGCTCTTGCCTCTATGAGGAACTCATTCAAGCGCCTATTGAAGAGGAGGATATGAAAAAGTTAATGTACTTTTAGGAGTCCTGCAACATATATCTCCTAGAACATCTTTGTTGTTGAAGTTGTTTTATGAACTACTGTCCCTATATACTGGAAAGGTGATACTAGATTTTGATGGTTGCATCCAGTCTTGTCATAGTTATTATCAAAGATAATGCAGGTGGTTAGATGTGGATCTTGTGACAAGGAAACTCTCAAAATGCTTATAGCATTACCACCTTTTGTGGCCTTATTTCCTGGCAATATCTGAAAGGCATATATTTTTGTATCCAACATTGAACAATGCATCGGATTTCTAGTGGATTATGTTGATTTCTATGCTCAGGATGGTGCTCTTCAGCCTACCGGATTACTATTTGTTTGTAATGTCTTATCCAGATCCTACCAAAAGAGGACAGCTGAGGATGTATGAAAATCTAAACTTACATTTCAGGGGGGGTGTAATATCCCTTGGATTGATAATTACTTGCAAGGGTTTGGACTCATTGATCTGACCCTTCGAACTATGGATGCACAAATTTTAGTTTTGGAGGATTTATCATTGGCTATCGCTTCTGCGGATGTGGACTTCTTGAGATCTGAGGGCATTGTGATAGAAAGAGTGTTCAGATTGCAGTGGTTGATTGACGTTCCACAGTTCATTTGAGTTGCCAGACTTAGGTGGTTATCGGTGGAGCATCTGCAGCGTAGTGAACTTGGAAAAAGAATTCTATACAATGGATCACCATCCTCTGCTGCAAAAAACGGAAGGAAGACCACACATAGTGTATACTTAATAATAGATGATTGCAAATTGTAAGACTTATAAGAACTATATATGTAATTAGTTATAATCTTTTTGATTCTTTGCACTTAGATGTTGAGTTTTATTCAATATTAATGTTTTTGTGACTTGCATTATTAAAAACAATTACTTTGATTTGATCTTCACATTGATAATCGTATAATTAGCTCTTAAGATTTATCTATTAATTCGTATGATACAGGAAAATGGATAAGAATTGGATGAATAAAAGATATGATGATTTGGTGACTTATAGGAAAGGTGTCAATGATTTTTCAGAATGGAATTTTTGTTGTGAATTGCTATACAATATTGTTGGAGGTGAAGGAGATAAGATTCAATATCCTTGCATATGACGTAAAAACACTTTGTTAAATAATCGTAGAGGAGTTTATGAGCATCTTATATTGAATGGGATTTGTCTACATTACACAAATTGTACTTATCATAGAGAAGGTCTTCAACATGTCGTGGATCCAGATTTTGATGCAAGTAATGACAATAATCTAATGCAAATAGATGTCGGAGACGGGATATAGAAATGTTAGATGATATTCGAAGACTTATTTCAGACGAAAGTTCAGAACATATTCATAATGGTTTTCGTGAAAAGTTAACAAAGGCAGAAACATGTTTGGCTTCGGGAGTTGAAATGTCTCATATTACATTTTTCTTAGAGTTATTTAAGATGAAAGTCAAGAATCGTTGTATAGCGGTGATGTTGTCTGATGTTTTACACCTAATTCGAAGGATTTTAAGAAATCCTGGCAACTTTCCAAAAGATTGGAAGGATGCAAAATCAAGGTTCCGATCTCTTGGCTTAAATTATGAAAAAATTGATGCATGTCTAAATGATTGCATCCTATATTGGAAGGAAAATTCAAACTTATAGGTATGTCCCACACGTAATGCTTCTAGATTTAAGAAGAATAATGATGTATTAAGGCGAAAAAAAGCAGAGAAGATTTTGTGGTTCTTCCCTCTTATACCTTGGTTGCATCATCTTTATTCATCATTTAGGATTGCAAAACAGATGGCATGGTATAGTACCATCAAAAAAAATCAAATGGTCTTATTAGACATCCTTCAGATTTAGAGGAGTGGTTAAGATTCGATGAAAGATAACCTTCATTTGCTGACAAAGTCAGAAATATAAGATTAGGGTTTCCTTCTGACGGTTTTAATCCATTTGGAAATTTGAGTACGAGCGACTCTATTGGGCATGTAATATTAGTAACACATAACCTGCCACTTTGGATGACGATGAATTTTTCGTTTATGATGATGTCCTTACTAATACATGGGCCAAAAGGAGCGGGTAACGCAATAGATGTTTACTTGCAGCCTTTAATCGATGAACTTAAAATCTTATGGACTACCAGCATGCAGACTTACGATGCTGTGAAAAATGAAAATTTTATGATGTATGTCTCACTACTTTGGACCATTAATGATTTCCCGACATATACAAATTTGTTAGGTTGGAGTACAAAAGACAAGCTCGCATGCCCGATTTGTTTGGAAAACACCCAATCTACATGGCTATCTGTAAGTATGAAATATTGTTATTTAGGTCATCGACGATTCTTACATATAAAACACAGATGGTAGAAAGTGGAGAATGACAAGAATTTTGGTGGACAACCATTCAGACGCCGAATCACACTGATTCGAAAATCAGGAGGCGCAATATGGCAAGACTAAGTAGAATTGATTTGGGTAAAATGAATAAGAAGATATTACCAGGAGGTTGACAAAATCAAAGTACTTTCTTTTGAGAACTTTCATATTGGAAATCTTTGCATATTCATCATAACCTAGATGTAATGCATATAGAGAAGAATGTTATGGAAAATATCCTTGGAATACTAAATCTTTCAAGTAACACGAAGGACGGTTTGAGATCAAGACGCGATTTGATGCAATTTGGAATTCGGCAAAAGTTACATCCAATTGAGTCAGATAATTCTAGAATTACATTACTCGATGCAATTTATACATTATATAATGATGAGCTTAGACTACTAGCCTTTCTAAAAAATCAAAGTATCAAACGGATTGTCATCCCGACTGAGCAGATGCATAAATGAGGCAGAAAGGAAGATATCGTCGTTGAAAAGTCATGATTGCCTCGTACTTATGCAGGTTCTTATTCCATTAGCAATCAGGAAAGTCCTTCATTTCGACGTGATGCAACCTTTAATCGAACTAAGTTGATTTTTTAAGGTGATATATTCGAAAATTCTAGATCTGGAATTACTATATCGATTAGAAACGGATGTTGTTATAATATTTCCTCCTTCATTTTTTGATATAATGATACATCTGATTGTACACCTAGCATGTGAGGCACGAGTTTGTGGACTCGTACAGTATCGGTGGATATATCCAATTGATTGATACTTGCATAAATTAAAGAATATTGTCTTCAATAAGGCAGCACTGGAAGGGTGTATTGCCTAGGGTTACTTATGTGAAGAATGCATTACTTTTTGTGACATGTACATGAATGAAGGAAATAGTATGAGATTTGATAAATTTGAGAGAAATGATGAAGGCTATGTGGGAGAATAAAATCCAAATATACTTCAGGTTTTTCAACAAAAGGAAGAGAGATACCTAAAAGTATGCATCGGTCACTCATGGATGAAGCAATAGATCTTATTCATTATTACATTCTTATGCAATTAGATGAAACCGAATATTTTTCTGAACAATACTGTTCAAACAGTTCAAAAAATCTGACTTCCCTCTATGGTTCGGAGAGAGAGTGGAGCACATGAAAGAAAATAATGATGATCGTTGGAGTGCAAGTCGTGATGTTCTTAAACGACGTCAATATTCATAAGTTGTTTCTCACGCTGGTTGTATTGTAAATGGATTTAGGTTCAGAAAAAAATCGTGGAGGAAAACAAAACAACACAACTTTCAGATGTGATAGTGAAAGCAAAGCTCTCCAATGATATAGACGGATATTACGGTGAGATTGTTGATATATTAGAGGTCAGTTTTACACAAATTAAAATGTATCATATTTCAACGTATTTGGTTTGATATCGGCCATGAATAAAATGGAATTAGGAAGGATAAAAATGGGTTTATCTCATTAAAACAAACAGGACGATTGCAAGTAAACGAACCTTTCGCTCTCGCAAGTCAGATGGAGCAAGTCTTTTATGTCCTTGACAACTCCTTAAATATATGGATTATACCTATCAGAACAATGCCTCAAGAATTTTTTGATGTAGATGAAGATGCATAATTTTTAAATAATGACGATGCACATCAGAATTGTACCAAATAATATTATACCTTGTATACTTGGCAATGACAATTAAAAAAGGTAATTTTGAAATTATAGTTCTATTTCTCATGATAAATTTCAATTATGTATTTAATGATGATTGGAGTCTTGCTGATTGTTTTGCAAAAATAATGTTTTTTTAGGTATGGCACCTCGTCCAATGTGGATTAGGGAAAATCTCAAATCTACTCCCCAGCCACGTGTAGAATCTTTAGATGGGGGTAGTGGCAGTTCTCAACGTCGATGTGGACCATCCAGTGTAGGTTTCTAGACCGCCTTCCTCATGGGCAGACCTTGTGTGTTCAGATTATAGGGGGGACGTTGTTGGTGAGAACTCTACGAAGTTCCAAAGCTACCTAGGTCAAGTGTCACGTGCCCGTGTTCCCATTACTACCCATGACTTTCGTCAACTTCCTCAGTCTGTGAAGGTCACCATTTTATCAGACCTGGAGGTAAAATCTTTAATTGTTGGCATGTAATGGTGGACATTCTGATTTTTATGATTCGTTGCAGGTTGTATTTTCTTGGGATCAAGATCATGTCGTTGATGGACAAATCCTTAGTCACGCAGCAGAGATGTTGCGTCGGTATAAAGGGCACATCAAATCGAAGATTAAATCTTGACTTTTTTTATATAAAATATATTAATGTCCTCATTTGTTATGTTACATTTGTCATGCAGTATTACAACACTTACGAGCAATTAGTTCAAAATGTTCCTCCGGCTTTGACGCCCGACCAGTGGAGAGAGCTAATCAACTTTATGGTCTAGTGAGGAGTTTGCGGTACGTAAAGTACTTTCTATTTATTTACACATTAATTGTACTAATTTCGAATAATGTCATATGATAGTGACGAAAAATACTTGCGAATCGTGCAAAAGGATTCAGGTCGACACATAAGATGGGGAGGAAGAATACAAACCAATTCAAGCACAATTTTGTAAGTTTGTTAAATAGGTTCAAGATAAAAGATACAAGAAGTTTGAAGAAATAGATTTTCTTTCGATTTTTAGGAAAAGGAGAATGAGCGAGAGACCAATCAGATAGAGGTATTTGTGGGATCAAAGAGCCAAGATGTCGTAGGACAAGTGGAATGGGTCGATGATGCATATGCCTCCATTCATGTAAGTAAACAAGGATTTCCCAAAATTGGCAATATATTTTTTCTTGATTCAGGTTTAAACCAAACATGCGGGAGAATCAGACTCACTATGACCATCTCCTTAGATAGTGTGGGTACGAGCACCTTACCACTATCTGCTGAAGAGGCGTTCGTCCAAGCCACAGATCCAGAATATTCTAGACATATACGATGTGATGGATGGGGAGAGACGATACTAACATGGTACGGTGGTAGTGGGTCTACATCATCATCGCAGCGAAGCGAGAGGGAGAGAGAGTTGGAGAGAGATCTACGAGGCGTCAAGGCCAAGATGTTCGCACAGGAAGAGGAGATGGCCAGGATGCATTCTGACACGACGAGGATGTCCGCACAAGATGAGGAGATTGCCCAGATGTGTTCAAACTTGGAGAACGCCATGGTCTACATTCAACATCTCAAGAGCCAGGCCGACCCATCCACAACACGACTCGGGGATGATGAAGAGGACAGGGAGGAGGAGAGCGAGGAGAGCAAGGATGAGTAGAATGTGTTTTACAATTTATATTTGTAAATATACAAAACTTGAGATATTTAAAGTAGTTTCACGAGTTTGTAATGTATGTAAACTTGAAATATTTCTTAATTTGTTTCGAATAGATTTCTTTTGTTGTTGAATGTTTTTTTGTGAATTGGTTGCAGTAGAAGGGAAAAGAATGTAGTGCAACCAATATTTTCTTCCACTAAGAATATCAGAGGCAATGGTTATGGCATCGTCCCCTCTTCCATCATAGGGGACGGTCCCGACCATCTCCTCCGCTGATGTCAGAGTTTGCTGGTCCATTTCTGAGAGAGCATGACCATTGGGGACGGTTATGACCGTCCCCTCTGATCTTTTGTACCCGTCCCTGAACCCTATAACCTGGGTGGAACCTTGGGGATGGTTATAGCATCATCCCCTCTTTCATCATAAGGTATCTCGACCGTCTCCTCCGTTGATGTCGGAGTTTGCTGGTCCATTTCTGGGAGACGCGTGGCCGTTGGGGATGGTTATGACCATCTCCTCCGATCTTCTGTACCCATCCCTGAACCCTATAACCTGGGTGGAACCTTTAGGGACGGTTATGGCATCGTCCCCTCTTTTATCAAAGTAGACGGTCTCGATCATCTCCTCCACTGATTGCGGAGTTTGCTCTTCCATTTCTGGGAGACACACGACCATTGGGGATGGTTATGACCCATTGGGGCGGTCATGATTGTCCCCTTCGATCTTCTATACACGTTCCTGAACAATATAACCTGGGTAGAACCTTTGGGTACGGTTACGTCACCGTCCCCTCTGCCCTCATAGGGGACGGTCTAGACTGTCTCCTCTGCCGATGCCGAAATTTGTTAGCCTGCTTCTGGGAGACTTGTAGCCGTTCTTTTCAATTTTCTGTATCCATCCCTGAAGCCAATAAATACCTTTGGAGACGGCTATGTCATTGTCCCAGATATAATCATAGGAGACGGTCATGACACCGTCCCAGATACGATCATAGGGGACGCTTTTGGAGCGTTACCTCTGTTATAGATTATAAGGGACGGTCGTCAACCATCCCTTCAACTATGCACGGACGGGATGGTCTATGCTCGTCCCCGCCGTATAAGATTAGGGGACACTACGTATTTGCGTCCTCTTTGGTCAAATGAGATGCATGAATAGAGAACGATTCTACAACCATCCCCAATGATCTAAAGGGATGGTCTTAATACCTGATGGGACGGGCGTCGACCATCGCAAAAGACATATCTGCTTGTAGTGTGCATTATGTTTACAAGCGCTGACGAGCACACTTACGTGTTCGACCAATGGCCCGCAGGTGCTCGTCTAATATTCGGCACGTGCCGCCCAAGCCCACACCTCTAAATCAAATGGATGAGGAGGATGGGAAAGCACATGTGTTCTACAAGTGCCCACCCATGCCCAGGAGAACACAAGTGCTCGCCAAATACATGCCATTCACGCCTTTTCTTATAGTGATAGCCACCAAGCCAATGATTCCAAGGCTACTAGTCGAGGCAAGAATACAAAGCTCCTTTTAGCTTGTCATCATGCTAAATTTTCTATTAATTCTACCACTTTCTTTGAGTTCCATGTACATTGTTTTGTTCTCTTCTCAACCCTTTTGTCAATTTTGTTTTTCAAGTAAGATTTACACTTCAATTCCATTCCTCCTTTCTTCAAATGTTTTTCAACCGCCATCTATTTTCACCCAAATTCTATGCAACTCCCCCAAATCTAACCACCTGCAACCCCACCTCTAGTAGAATACACCCACCTTTTTCCCCATCTGATTTCTAGGTGATCTATCTATAGATCACCCTATACATTCTTGATTTTTGTGTTGATGATAGGTGTAGATTACAAAGTTGGAAATCGGTGTTTCTTAATCTTAATTACCGATTTTAACCTAAATTCACATTTATTCGCATTATTTTGTATTACTTATTCATTAACAATGATTATAGTCCTAATTCCATGAGACTTCAATGTTCAATTTTTCATTTCAAGGTCAATGGTCATAAAAGGGAGTCTAGCTTTGTTTGGCTTCATCCTTCATCATTTTTAGGAGTTTCTAGACCTTCAAGATCCTTTAGATATCTAAAGTGAACCAAAATGAGAATTTTCCTGCCAATATCTCTGAGCTTCGAGGTATTAGTGATTTAGATTTTTGTTAATAACTTTGTTTTATATATTTTTTTAGTTTGATTAACTTTTCAAGTAGAAGCTCATCGAAGCTCAATGATGAAAAGTGTGGAAAATCTAGAAGCTGACTCAAAGCCTAAAGTAACTCTAAAAGACTCAGCTTGAAGGCTCAAGGCTCAAAATCAGATTGCAGAAAGAATCAAAGAAAGACTCAATTTTAAAATCTCAAGATTTGAAGACTTCAGATGCTAATGACATATAATGCCAAAAAACAGTCTTATAATATTTGCATAGTATTGATCAGCAAGAAAACTTAATCAGGAATCATCAATTTCACATAATCAATTTTTGTACATATGATCGATCACCTTGACACCTATGATCGATCACCTTTGATTGACCATCTTGTTATTCATGATCGATGATCCCTAATCGACCATTCTTTTGACCATGATCAATCATTTTTTGAATTTCAGGCCAATGATTAGATATGATCGATCACTTTTATTGATTCGATCGATCACCTTATTTATCATGATCAATCATTTCTTGGATTTTGGAAATCATAACATTGGAATTTTCATTTTGGATACCAACGCCTCTTTTGAGGTCAACCCTATATAAGGGATCATATGGCTCATTGTTTGAGACATACAACCAAGAGAAACATCCTCTACTCTCAATAAAAAGGAAGAGTGATCTTTTGTGCTCTATTTGATTTCTTATAATGTTTCTTTGCTCTCGAGCTCTCTTCAATTCAAAGCTTTCTAGATACTAAAGTTGTTTGTGCTCTCTATGCTCTATTGCGATCATCTTCATCATCCTTGAACATATCCTACGCTGAAAGTCTGTAAGCTTATAAATTCAAGTTTATTGCTTAACTATTTTCTGTTTAGAATTTTGTGTATCTGAGTTGTGGATTCCTTTCTCTTTGAGAGATAAAATCTTTCTTTAGGAGTTGTTCAAGGAAGGGTATATGTTGTATGAGAGGTTGTCTACTCTTAAAAGTAGTGCTGGAATAGTGGAAACATGCATCGCTGAGACTGCAAGGGGAAATCCTAGAATAGGGTTATGGGTCATGATTTTCACTTGCTTGGGTTTACACGTAAAAATCATTGTGCATTGTGGTTTGAATTTGCCTTCTTATACCAATGTGGTTTGTGAACTTTCTTTTAATTGGATGTTGTTATTAGGATAATTGTTTATTGCACAATTCACCCCCCCCCACCTTGTGCCGAACTCACACAAGGCTCGTAATGTTTCCATACTTACGGTAGAGGAAGTAGATGGTAGTATAAGTTTTCTAGAGATCCTTCAGTACCAAGAAGATGAAGACCTAGATGTTGACACCTAACATGGCATACGAGACAATCTACAACCACATTTTCAAATATTGATTGTAAATATTGATTAAACATAAGTGCCACATTCACTGACAACTGTGGGATATTTGTAGAGGAACTCGTGCAAGTTCTTCAATTTGTAGTCTAACTCCTTAATAGAGACCTCTTTTAAAAAAAAATAATAGAGACCTCATTGAAAGAAAAGAACTGTTTGTTTTACAAAAATTCCATGCTTTTTCGATCAATTGCATAGTGCTTCAATTAATTCTTTGATTAGTATTTAGTCCTTACTAGGGCATGGAATTGAGCATTCTTAATCATTTTCTTTGCATTTCTACACATGGACATCCAACATTATTTTCTATGTTTTCTTTGAATATATTTGGATATTTTTTAGGGATTTGTATTCCTCGATCCTAAGAACATTACATATATTTTTCTCTAATTTTATGCGTAGTGATTAATGTTTTAATTATGAATTAAATAATTAGTAGATATAAATTTTTATTTTGATCAATAACCAGGTTAGTTATAATTTTTTAAACAAATAAGTGTAAACTCCTTAATATACCTACATATAAAAAGTTTTGTAAAAAAATATTTTGTTTTAAACCTTCTAAACTTAATTCATCAAAAATCATAAAATGCAAAATAACCAGAATATATAAATAAGGAAAAATACCGAAAATTCTACTATATATTATTAAGATAAATTTGGCATCAAAAATAATACAGCTTACTATTTTTCAAAAAACTAATAAAAATTATAAAACAATAAAAATATTGTTTAAATGCTTATATTTTAAAATTACAAAAAACATAATTCTTATATTTTTAACATGTATTAGATATAAAGAAGTTTATCCAAAAATATTTTGTTTTCAATGTTAAAACTAAAAAAAATAGTCGATAAATAAAAAATCCCTAAAAACAATAAAAGTTTAAAAAATCAAAATAGAATTTCACTCTCTTTGTTTTTACATATAGTTTATTATTAAATATATAGATATTACATATGACTATTTTCTAGGAATATAAAACTTATATCTTTAACTTTAAAAGATTTTAACCTTTTAGAAATCAAATAAAAATATACAATTTGCAAAAAAAAATTAAAAAAAAATAAATCGACGCAAAATGGAAAATCATACACCCATAATGAATCCTAGATTTGTCCACTTTATACTTGTATTTTGGCGTAAAATCCTTAACAATACACATATATTCAAACATTCTTGTATGAACATACTCATGAAGAAGAACTTATAACTAACATGAAATATTCAGAAAAAGAAACAAAAAGAGAACCAGGGAAGGATGTGCATTATGTATATAAGTATAAACCAACAAAGAACAAAAAATATATAGAACTGTAAATACTATAATGATCCTAAACTCAAACACCATGTATGATTAGCTTGATAAATAAATAAATGAGTAGGAAAATTAAGAAAAAAACAAAAATAGCTCCAATTTTATGCAACATTTACACACACAACATGTACAAACTTCATAAAGCTATAATAGTTCATATAAAATCATTTTGACATGAATTTGTAATCCAAAATAAATATAAAAAAACCAAAAAAAACACCTTTAATAATCAAAAAGAAAACACAAACCCTAATTGTACACGTCCTCTCTTCTTGGGCTCGTAGTTATTTTTAAGATATTCTAAATGACTCAAACTCATCATTAAACTTCATAGTAAATTAGAAATTAAATTTTGGATATTTTCAAAAAAAAAGATGTCAAAGGATGATTATTTGAGCTTTGGAGCCCTCTAATGGTTGTATTAAATAAAAGGAAAATTTAAGTATTTTCTACATGTTTTGTTTTAACTTATTTTGACTTAAAGTGCCCTCTCTAACAAAATGAATTGAAACTACAAAAGTAAAGCAAAAATATTATCCTTTGTATATGCCAATAAAAACAAATCATGTTGGTTTTAAATATGCCTATAATCACATACACATAAGTTATACATATGAACTCCATATACACTCTACTCATCTTTAAAGTTGTTCGCATAAAATGCTTTTTTGAATTCTAAAAATACTTGAAAATGAAACATAGTTAAAATGTGGGACTTAGGTTTTGGACTCCTATTGTATATGAGTACAATATTGTTTTAAACTTCAAGAATTTTATAGCATACTTTTAATCCTCTTTTTACTTATTTTTAATTTTGTGCATATGTCTTGATCCTTTATTTTCAGCCAAAAATATAAAACCCATAAAATTGACAAAAAAATGATACCAGTATATGAACTTTATATATAAGTTAAATGTAAATGCATTGGCATTTGGACATTTTTATATCATGCATCTTAGCAATAAAATTCCAAAAAAAGGATAACATGAATAACATTTTGTATAATTATAAAAAGTATAAAATGTATATAACTTTAATCGGACAATAACAAAAATGTAAAAAAAACCCTAGAAATTATGTATTTTACACCCATAAATTTCCTTTAAAAAATCATATCTTAAGAATATGGTCGAATTTGCATTTGTCACCTTCTAAAAAAGTGTTTTACTCATGTAGTTATGCGCTTTTCATACACTTTTTCAATTGAGGTTTTTCAATATCATGTTTGTGGTGGCCCCACATGGTGCCACTATGTTCATCGTCCCCACACCACCTCTGCTCCAGCTTCATGCATGCATGCCAAACTAGTTTCCACCCTTTTTGCTCGCCACCGAAGCACGCCAGGCCACCTCCTAGTCTACAACCATCATCGTTGCAAAGCCCCAACCACCCTTTGTCGACATGTACCCTAGCTCCCTCCAAATCTATTTATTTAAGGATCAAATTGGAGCCAAGAAATGGTATATCTCCATTAGGGTTAACCACTATCTTCGAGCTCAGAGCTACTCTCGTAATAACAAAAGTGTTTGTAGGGCATTTCCAGGGCCTAATCGAGAGAGGAAATGAATCTCGATGTAGATCCAAGGCAAACCTAGGCTTTTGTTTGAGCCTCAGCAGCCCGGACCAACGAAGACCAAGCCATTGATGGAGGAAGATGGCCGGCTTTTCTCAACCATCACAAGCATCCATCTCCAATTGTGAAAAATAATAAGGATAGGGCTACACAAATGTGGAAACATCTTCGGAACCATAAACAACATCAAAATGTGACATTTGATGGCATGGAGTTTCTTCTCGAATGCCAATAAACGAACACTTTATCTTCCATAATATATATGACTCAACCACCACTTGACTTGACCTCCTAGAACAAAGGATTGACAAGCTCAATCTTAACATCTCCGAGCATGGAAAGAGATGTTTGGTATTTTTCTTAATACTTTTATTAGTATGTTAATTTCTTTGCACTTCGTGTTTTGTTATTTTATTTGTTTTTCTTTGTTTACTATTTTTATAATAAAGTTCCATATGCATTCAAATTCTTGACCCTCTTTTGCTAATGATAAAAAGGGGAATTAAACATGAAATAGAACATCAAAAAAAGAATAATTATTTCTTTTACTAAGGTGGTTTTCACTAAGGGGAGAAATGGCATTTAAAGTTTGCCTTTTTTTCAAAAATAAGTAAAAAATTATCATTAACAAAAAGGAAGGCACCTTTAAAAATACAATTTGATAATGGCAAACACAACATAACTTGAAGGATGAAATTGCAAGTTTATACCTTTGAAGGATTAAAAATATAATTTATCTAAGAAGATCTATGAGTGAAAGAAAAATCTGATCTCAAATTCGACTATATAATATTTTTTATTTTAATAAAATTAATGTACAAGAGACAAATTAATTAAAAACAATTTTTACTTGACTAACAAACAATTCGGTTGACTAAAAGACCCAATAGCCAACTAAGCACATACGCTCGGTCATTTAAGCATCTAGTTATTAGATAACTACCTAAAGGGTCAATCTTGCGAGATCCAAAAACTGTGAGAACATGAAAACAGTGAGTCTGGACCATTAGATTTTATTGATTGATTGAAGAAGATAAATGAGCATAATCTAGTGGTCCAGACTCACTGCTCTCGTGCTCTCACAGGATCAGGCCTCTAACTACCTAATGTCTAGTTTCCAAACTCTTTCAATCAACTCAATCCAATAATCCAATCAACTTCGTCATATTTCTATAATTGTCTAGTTAACGTACCTCAATCGAGACACTTCTCTACTTAGTTGACTCACTTCATCTTCATTCAATAAACGACCTACTTATGTGACTGATGTCTTTGTTAGACCTCATATAATTTTCAACAATGTTCTCATAACTAAAACGATTATTCTAGTAACTTTTGCTTCAATTGACAATTGCAATTCAATCAACTAATTCCGAACACTCCTCACTTGTTTTTTTAGATTTTTTCCCTCTATGGGATACAACATAGGTTTTATCTAAACGTTCATATTATACCTTAAACAACATTTCTAATCCAATAAATAGGTGTACACATTTCTCAAGTCATTCACACATCTTGCAAAGTTATCTACTTGAAAAATAAGGTATTTGAGTGATATTATGCTCAGGTATGCACACATGCGCTACTTTGCTTTCTCGAGTAATGTGGACAATAGCTTTGTGGAGGGACTGGAACAAACCAGGAGCTCAGCTCGGGTGAGCCTTGTAAATCCATGTGCTTTACGTGCTTGTTGCCCGCTTGTCTCCTATTTCAATGTAACCAACTTCATAAGATATAAATTTTTTATATGCTCGCATGATTTGTTTGTGTATTTGCTTCCGCGATTCGCAACAAATATAATAAACAGATATGCAAGTGATTGCATCCTATGTGCATCTATTCATTTTATTGCTGCAGGGATTTTTAATGGGAAATAAATTGCACATGAATCTTGGGGAAAATATCCCAATAACTTCTTGTATGTTAGACAATCTGCAATCAGGCAATTAAACAGGACAAGCGCACCGTAAAAATGCAAGGCATGTAAGAGAGACGACATGCTGCAACCCTTTTCTGCATCTGTGCCACCAAATAGTGTGTTAAATAAGACATGGATTTCCTGTGCTGCAGCCGTTGTGATCTTGAGAGTATGAATCCCCTGGCAAAAGTTCAGTGAGGACAAAAAGGCGAAATTTGAGGCTTCCTTTGTCTCGGGCACAAAATTTATAGCTGCCAATCTATAGGGTCGACCCCCATCCTCTCCAATATCTCATTTGCTTGTGAGAAGTGCCTGTTGCAGAAGAGAATGTCGGGAATGAATGCTCCAGAACCAGAAGGATAGAAATTATATATCTGTTAATTTTACTCGACTAAGAGGAAAGTATCTTAAAGCATGGATTAGGTCCATCAAGGGAATTTCATAAGAAAATATTTGTTGAGGATTAAAATAGGCAGATTGGCTCAGATTAGCAAAAACTTCGAAAAAAGAATGGACTCTAGAGGCAGATCTTATGAGATTCCAAGGCCATTAATAACTAGACTACCATGGAAGGTTCTGCCCATTGTGCAAATTATAAGCTTTAACATCAAATATAAAAAAACGGCAAAGCTTTAACATCAAATATAATTTTGAAAATTTTAAATGTCTGATATGTGAGCATTCCCAATCTGGCCTCCAAAAAGATCATCATTCCCCATATTCAGCCATTTGCAATAATTAAAGAAATAAGCTAACTGACCTGCATCCAAAAAAGCCCCTATGAGCAGATAACCCCGATGGATGAGCTGCTTTTAAGATATAGTGCTTTGCCTTATCAATCAATCTGGACGAGCAAATAACCATTGTAAGAGATAACCTGAACTACCACCATTTTCCCAATTTGCATGAAGAACAAAAAAAAATTATAACGTAACCAGGTTCCTAGTCATTTCAAACAACCAGTTTTTTTATTTTCTCTAGGTACTTGTTCTTTCCAGCATTATAAAATCAGCTAGATGATTAACAAACAAATTTGATTCGTTAAATTCAACAAGACAAAGCTACAAGTCTAGTTGGCATAAGTCAACAATAAGTTGCATGCCTATCTTAGCAGGAAATTGAACTCTAGGATACTGAAGGCAAAGCTAATGCCCGATTTCTTTCCTTCACCACAATATCAAGCATGAAACTATTGTATTTAAACTATGTAATTAGGCTTTGATTAGAAAGTCTATGCAGTTACAATAGGAGTTAATTTGGTCTCAATTGGGAAATCAAATGGCTTGAACGGAAAGTTGGGAATTCCCAAATTTGAAAGAAGGGTTGTGGGAGAAAGTTTAGTACCACATCTAGTGTTTCTAAACTTTTGGTGGGCTTATACATGAGTTCACAACACAAGCTCTTGTAGCAATAGTAGAGAGGAGGAATGGACGAACACATGCGCGCGCGCTCCGTCTCCGTCTCCGGCTCTCTGGGAGTCGGATCTCGATACTTTTGTTGTGGATTTCATTTGGCATGTCGATTAGATTAATCATACGGATTAATTTAAATTCGACTGCAATGGGAATTCGACTCGATGCAACGGCTCGCCTTTACTCGCATTTTTGGAATCCGAAGGGACACGCCCGTTGAGGGGCATTATCGGAAAACAAACGGTACCGTACGCTAGGGCACGCGAGCTTCTTTTTATATCCCTCCCCCGACATCATTTTCTCACACTCGAAAGAAGAAAACCCTTCTCACACCGCCTTGGCTCTGCTTTCGTTCTTCCTCTCTCGCGGACGAACATGCTTCTCTTTCTCTTGGTTGTAATTCTTTGAGGTACATTCGAGGATGATCTCGTCGGTGTGCGCAGACGAAGATCGTGTGTCGTTGTATCCTGGGAGCGGATCGACAGTACCCTAAGCATCGGTATTGTGGGAGCAATATCCTCTCTAAGGACATTCCATTACATGGGCGCTTCGGTGATTTCTAATCTAATCTATTTATCTTATTGTTTACTACAATTTGTTTATTGCTTTACCTTTCTTGGATCTCGCCCTAATTTATATTTTTGTTTCATTAATCAGTTCATGTTTGCATTCTATAATTGGATAATGAATGGAAAAGGTGTGATTATCATGATATTAATCTGTAATGCTTCTCTTTTAATTCATTTGGATCCGAATAATTACTGTTTAAAATATGCATTGATGATCATGTTAACAACAATCTTAGAGAGGATATCCGGAACCGGTGTTAAAATCATGTCGGAAACAATGTTTAAATCGAGAGTGGATATGACGGGTATGGTTGAGAAAGTCGGTGGTCAAAACTTCAAACGTTGGCAACAACACATGAAAATCTGGTTAACAACTATAGGATTAATCTCTATGCTTGAAACTGATTGTCCTACAGTGGAAAAGGAAAATCCCACACCCAATAGTCAGAAGGCGCAATCCACATGGAATGAACGAGATCGTATATGTCATGGTTGCATCTTGTTGGCTCTATCCTACATGTTGTTTGACGTATATTGTTCGTCCACGCAGACTACAAAGGGGTTATGGGATGATTTGGATCGGAAATTTAATACCGAAGATCTCGGTATTGAGAAATACTCCGTCGTCAAGTTCTTAAAATTTTTCATGGCCGAAGGGAAGTTCGTTTATAAACAGGCACATGAGTTTTTGCTCCTGCTCCATGGCTTAGAAGATGCTGAAATGAAACTTCCAGAGAAGTTTCAGGTCATGTGCATCATAAAAAAAATCTCCAAGTATTGGGAAGACTTCGGAATGACCTTGAAACACATAAAGGAGAAATTTCTATGGATGACTTGATGATATCAATCGCCATAGAAGAGGAGCATAGGAAACAAAAGCATGTGGTTCATGTTGATGTTCAGGCTAAAGTCAACTTCATGACCTCGAAGGGCAAAGATAAAAAGGGAAAGGGTAGTAACAACAATAAAATGAAATCAAAGGGCAAAATCCAGAAAAAGGCAAAGAATAAACCTATTGGCATTGTAATCAGGTTGGCCATTGGAAGAAGGATTGTCCATCCTTAAAGGCTCAACCTAAAACTGCAGAAAAGAGTCCACAAGTGAATACGATCATTGTTGGACTTGGGGCTAGCGAGGGATAGGTCTTCGTAAAACATGAACTATACCATATCCATGATCCAAATGAGTGGCTCGTAGATATGGGAGCTAATGTACAAATCTGTTCTGACAGAACTTTGTTTTCTTCTTATCAGAACTGCAGAGGCGCGACTGTGAAGATGGAGAACGATTCTGCAGCCAAAGTGATGGGGTCAGGACAAGTCAACTTGAGGTTCTCCTCTGGACGTGTCTTGACTTTGCACAGGGTGACGCATGTCCCCGACGTGAAGAAGAATGTTTTATCTGGATCCATCTTAGTTAGAAATGGTTTTGAATTGAACATTAAATGTAATAAAGTTGTCACTCTAAGACGTGACATTTTTTATGGAAAACGTTATTTGGCAAATTTTGATTTATTATTTAGAATTAGATGTGATTCAGTAAACATTGATGCAATGAATGTTTTGAATTCTAAATGTTCTAATTATGTATCTCATGATCTACAATCTTGTGATATGTGGCATGGTAGATTGGGACATGTAAATTTAAATTCTATTAAAAGAATGATGAAGAAATGATCCCTAAACACACTATTGATAAAACTCACAAACATGAGATTTGTGGGCAAGCAAAGACATCTAGGAAGTCTTTTCAGTCTGTCTCTAGAGATTGTGAGATCTTAGATCTAGTGTACACGGATATTTGTGAGTTTAATGGTATGTTGACCAGAGACAATAAGAAATACTTTATCACATTTATATATGATGGCAGTAGATACTGCTATATATATCTAATGAAAACCAAGGACGAAGCCTTAGAAAAATTTCTTATATTTAAGAATGAGGCTGAGACACAAATAGGAAAAGTGCTTAAACGCTTAAGGTCAGATAGAAGAGGTGAATATACTTCTAACTTGTTCGATGAACAATGCAAACTATTTGGATAGTTCATGAAGTTAATGTCCCATATTCACCACAATCAAATGGGATAGCAGAACGGAAAAATAGGACCTTAATTGACATGATCAATGCTCTCCTACAGAGTTCTGGACTTCCAACTTATATGTGGGGAGAGGCTTTGAATACGGCTTGTCATATTCTAAATAAGGTCCCTCCAAGACATATGGAAAAGTGTCCTTTTGAATGTTGGAGAAACAGGAAACCAAGCTTAAAGTATCTCAAAGTGTGGGGTTGTCTTGCTAAGGTTTTAGTTCCAGAACAAAAGAGAAAGAAGCTAGGTCCTAAAACTGTTGATGTTGTCTTTTTAGGTTACTTGGAAAATAGCTATGTATACAGGTTCTTGGTAATTACGTCTGAGATACAGGGCATAGATGTCAACACTATTGTACAACTCTGTGATGCTACCTTCTTTGAGGATGTCTTCCCTATAAAGACTGGGATTCCTCAGAATCTGACCATTGAGAGTGCCTCCACATTCATGATTTATTCCAGATCAAGTAGAAAGGATGACGAATGTGGGGGTCGATACTCAACCTGAACTCAATGACCTTTCATAAGAGATTGAGCCAAGGAGTAAATGATCTCGGATAGCCAAGGATCTGGGTAGCGACTTTGTTGTCTACCAGATCGAGGGTGATCCACCATGTTACAAGGAAGACGTAGCTTCATCTGAAGCAAAATAATGGAAGGAAGCCGTCAAATCTGAGATGGATTCCATTATGGCTAATGGAAATTGGGATTTTCGGTTGATTTATCCAAAGGGTGCTCTACCATTGGGTGCAAGTGGGTGTTTAAAAGAAAATTTAGGCCTGACAGATCAATTGAAAAGTATAAAGCCAGATTAGTCGCTGAGGGTGCGTTTGGTTCGTGGGTTATCCAGGGGTGGATAACCCGATTTTGTGTTTGTGTGTTTGGTTGGTGGGTTAAGGGTTGGGAGGGTTTGTGTGATGTGATTGTATTGGAATTTGAAAAAGTTGGTAGTTATTATGGTATGATTGTATTGAAATTTGAAAAAGTGGGTGGTTGTTGTGATGTGATTGTATTGAAGTTTGGAATAGTGAGTAGAAGTTCAGTATTTTATGATTTTTAGATGATATGATGGTATAATATATATTTTTTTGGTTGGAAAGAGAGTTGGCCCCACTAATGGGTTGGGAATATGGGTTTTGGGGGGTAACCCACCCAAAGTGGGGGGTAACCCTCCAACCAAACGCACCCTTGAGGGTTTTAGGCAAAGGAAGGTATCGATTATTTTGATACTTATTCCCATGTGACTAGGATGACCACAATCCATATGCTTATAGCATTGGCTTCTGTATATGATCTCTCTATCCACCACATGGATGTGAAGATCGCCTTCTTGCATGGCGATCTTGAGGAAGAGATCTATATGGATCAACCTGATGGGTTTGTGACTCCTAAGAATGAGGGAAAGGTTTGCAAGCTCATTAAATCCCTTTACGGATTGAAACAAATACCAAAGCAATGGCATGAAAAATTTGACAAAACCATTTTGTCATGTGGCTTTAAGGTTCATGAATCTGATAAGTGTGTCTATTCTAAGGTGAAAGGTGATGAGTGTATTATCTTATGCATGTATATTGATGACATACTTTTGTTTGGATCACATGCGAAGATTATTAATGAGACTAAAGCATTCTTAAGTAGTAAGTTTGAGATGAAGGACATGAGTGTTGCAGATGTGATCTTAGGTCTCAAACTGACAAGGTCAGTTGATAGGATCGTAGTCTCAGTCTCACTATATTGAGAAGGTACTTGAGAAATTTGGAAATCAAGACTGCAAAACTGTAAGCACTTCTTTTGATTAATCCAAAACATTGTTTAAGAATAAAAGTGAAGTACATGTAGCTCAGCTAAGGTATTCACAAGTAATACGAAGTTCAATGTATCTTGCAAATTGCACAACCTGATATTTCATTCTCGGTTGCAAAGTGAGTAGATATACTAGCTGTCCTGACCGTACTCACTGGGAGGCTCTGGATCGAGTACCAAAGTACTCGAAGGGAACTATTTCCCTTAATTTGCATTATGGTAGACATCCATCTGTACTAGCAGGATATAGTGATGCAAGCTGGATCGGGAAAATAGAGGAGTCTGGGAGTAATGGTGTCACTGGGTATGTTTTTACCCTTGGATGCAGTGCACTCTCCCGAGGGTCTGAGAAGCAGGCCATTTTAGCTCGGTCTTCCTTTAAGGCCTAGTTGTGTGCTTTGGACACCACTGAGATTGAGGTTGAATGGCTAAGGGAACTTCTTTCAGAAATTCCCATGGTAAGTCAGCCAGTTCCTGCGATCTCGGTACATTATGATAACATGACCACAATTGCTAAGATCAAGTGTTCAAAGTTCAATCAGAAAATAAGAAGACGCATACGAATCAAACTTAAGACATTAAGGGATTTGGTGTCTCGAGGAGTGTTGGATGTGGATTTTGTTGGATCCAAAGACAATACTGCAGATCCGTTGACTAAGAGACTTGATAGATCTTTAGTCCTAAAGTCTAGACTAGGGATGGGATTGATACCTATTGGGAGTTCCTCTACAGTAACAACCCAGCCTATCTGAGTAAAGATCCCACAAAGTAGGTTCAATGTGGTAATAACAAGTTATTTAGAGAACTGGTTGGCACTCTTATCTTAATGCTTATGCATGAGTGTCTTATCCTTGGAAGCCTGAGTGTTATTTAAGCTGCAAGTTTAGGAAGAGCATACGCTCTGAATGGGTTCAAACCTTTGGGTAGAATGTTAGCAGTGCATCCTTGGAGAACGCCACCTATGTGAATGTTACTGTGGGCCGCGGTTAAAGGAAGAGAGTCTTTTCTGAACACATTCATGAAACAGGATAAGGGTGCATGGCCTTTAAGAGCACCAACCCTGAAGATTGTACTAAGAACAACGCTTTGTTGTTTCTACCATATACTTTAACACTAAGGTCTGGAGTTCAAGACGTAGTTCACTTCGTTCCTATTAAAGTGAAAGTAGTAAACTCGGGTAGAGGTTCAAACCGGAAGGTATCTTTACTGAAAGCAAAGTGTGGAAACCGAAAGATATATTTTAACTCTATTAGAATATCTTTTTTCAAATTGATGATTTCATGGGGATTGTTGTATTTAAAGTATGTAATTAGGCTTTGATTAGAAAGCCTATGCAATTACAATAGGAGCTAATTTGGTCTCAACTGGGAAACCAAATAACTTGGAGGGAAAGTTGGGAATTCCCAAATTTGAAAGAAGAGTTATGGAAGAAAGTTTAGTACCACATCTAGTGTTTCTAAACTTTAGTGGGCTTATATATGAGTTCACAACACAAGCTCTTGCAGTAATAGTAGAGAGGAGGAATGGAGGACCACGCGCGTGCGCTCCGCTCCATCTCCATCTCTGGCTCGGGCTCGGGAGAGTTTATTCGGATCTCGGATCTCGATACTTTTGCTGTGGATTTCATTTGACAGGTCGATTAAATTAATCATATAGATTAATTTGAATTCGACTGCAATGGGAATTCGACTCGATGCAACGGCTTGTCTTTAGCCGCGATTTTGGAATCCAAAGGGACACGTCCGTTGAGGGACATTTTCGAAAAACAAACGGTACCGTACGCTAGGGCATGCGAGCTTCTTTTTATACCCCTCCCCTGATGTCGTTTTTTCACGCTCGAAAGAAAACCCTTCTCACGTCACCTTGGCTCTGCTTTCATTCTTCCTCTCTCTCATGGACGAACCTGTTTCTCTTTCTCTCGGCTGCAGTTCTCTGAGGTACTTTCGAGGACGATCTCGTCGGTGTGCGCAGACGAAGATCGTGTGCCATCGTATCCTGGAAGCGGATCGCCAGTACCCTATACACTAGTATTGTGGGGGCGATATCCTATCTAAGGACAATCCATTACAGGAACGCTTCGGTGATTTCTAATCTAATCTATTTATCTTATTGTTTGCTGCAATTTGTTTATTATTTTACCTTTCCTGGATCTCGCCCTAATTCATGTTTCTGATTTATTAATCGGTTCCTATTTGCATTCTGCAATCGGATAATGACTGGGAAATGCGTGATTATCATGATGTTAATCTGTAATGCTTCTCTTTTAATTCATTTGAATCCGTATAATTACTGTTTAAAATATACATTGATGATCTTGTTAACAACAGAAACCAAAATCCAATTTCCTTTATCCCTTTGTCAGATATGATTTAATGGTCAATCATGTCATTAATGTGACATGTGCAGCAGTTCTAGGTTTTGCGCTCCCGTCTTACAATAATAATAGTTTTGTTATAGCTCATTCTAGTCGGAGGTAATATTTGTCGCACTTTTTATCTTGATTTCAGAAAAATTAAAACTGACCAATTAAGAACGGCTTTGACAATTAGGCTAGAGAAACTCAAAATATATTATTCATTAGGGATTTTTACCCGGCAGACACTATAATCTTTTCCAATTACCTCTACGACCTTTGAAACATCGTATTTCCTCCCCCGACCTCGTAAACTTGCTCTGTCTTACCCAACAAACCCCGCCGTCAATTTTAACTATATTTGAGTCAAATACTTGAGTTAGTCTTGAGTTAACCTAACCAATTTACCATCGAACGGTTAGGATTAGCCAAAATTTAAAAAAAAAAGAATACGAAAAAAAAATCCTGCAGACGTTCTTGCGGGGGGGAGGGGGGCGAAGCAGCGGCGACAGGGGGGCTCCATCGGGGGGAGGGGTGGGCCCGAAGCGGGCGGGGGGGAGGGGGGACGAAGCAGCAACGACAGGGGGGGCGCGAAGCAGCAGCGGCAGGGGAGGCTCCATCGGCGGCGGGGGGGGTGCTCCATCGGGGGGAGAGGTGGGCCCGAAGTAGCAGTGGCAGGGAGGGGAGGGCTCCATCGGGGGGAGGGGTGGGCTCGAAGCAGCAGCGGCAGGGGGGGCTCCATCGGGGGTGTGGGGGAGGGGGGCGAAGCAGCAATGGCCCGGGGGAGGGAGGGGAGCAGTAGCGGCAGAGGGGGGGCCTCCATCGTCAGCGGGGCGGGGGGTGGGGGGCTCCATCGGCAGGGGGAGCATCGCAGGGGGCGTGGGGGAGGGTCGAAGCAGCGACGGCAGGGGGATCTCGGATGATGGAGTGGCACTCAATGTAAATTTAATAAACAAAATGGGTATAATATAAATGAACATAACGGAATCTGATTAATTTTAACGGGGCTTAACCGCAGGGTTTGTAGGGTAAGGATTAGCAATTTTACAAGGTCGGGGGAGGAATTACGATGTTTCAAAGGTCGTAAAAGTAAATGAAAAAAATTATAGGGTCTGCCGGGTAAAAATCCCTATTCATTAAGTACGGCTTTGACAATTAAAAATTACAAGCTGGTCTAACTTGGCTCACTTTATTAAAAAAACTTACCTAATTTTATCATGAGCTGAATTTCCCCAAAGGAGAAAAACAATTCCATTTCTTTTCTGAGAAAGAATTCGTATTACAGCATCTGTAAAAGGTTCCCATCCTTTCTTAGCATGAGAGTTAGCATGATGACTCCGAACTGCCAACAAAAAGGACAAGTTACAAAACCAAAAATCAATAGGTGACTGGTAGTATCCATACAGAACAAGATCAGACTTGCACAAAATTGAAGGATATTGCAATTCAAATGTCATCCATATTTATTAATAAAGAAATGCCCAAAAGCATAAAAAGCATATCACAAGAATTCCTCTCGACGGTGTAATATGCCCAAGCCCCATCACTGTATCTTCCACATGACCGCTTTCATGAATATAAATCGCCGAATCTCTGATTTCGCAAGGAATGAAATATCGCAAATTGTCATAAATGGCTCTATTTCTGTTTAAAATACCAAAACAATGTTGAAAGCCGCTAGCATCCAAGCACCATTCCTAAAAACTCCAAACCCTTCTAGCAAATGCCCTAACAACCTTGTCTAAAATCCTGAAGGGAATAAAGCACCTATATCCTAAGTACTGTGGCCTAATCTTTGACTCTATTTAATAGTAAATATAAGAAAGCAAAACATAAGAGAATCTTCCATATACAGCTTCCCTATTTCTGTTAAAACTAAAGAGTAAAGTTTCACCAATAAATAAAAATGAAAAAGCTTAGATAAAGTACCCCAAGTAAACTTGATATATCCCAATACCACTCCATATTACGAGTTTGGTCTATGTTGAGTTGTATTTATTATTATCAGATTAATGGGCTGAGGGAGAGGAGCCAGTCAACCTCCTCAGTCTATATGCGTAGCTCATCCCCTCCTTTTTCAATTGAGACAGTTGAGACAAAATTCTAGCCTCCATGGGAATTTAGGGATTCTTATGGTCCTATTTTTTCCCTCCACCTTAGAGTTTTCGACATGGGATCTCTGCAAGCTTGTGATTGAATGCTTGTCTACATAGCATTAGCACCACGCTTTTTGTGTGGTCTTGTCATTATCATTGCTACTGTCACACCCCCATATTCCATGATCAAGAATGTACGTGCAGACGCAGTGGCAGATGAATGGATATGAGCGATGGAGCATACTTCATGAGGAGTTTGCAGGACCGGTTAGCTCGGAGATTATCCACTAGAGTCTTGCATACTCAACTGTACGTGGAAATGGAGAAGCGTCGAAGGACATCGGCATCGAGGCAAAATGTCGTAAAGCTTGTAGCAGTGTTAGCACGAGTATAGACGTGAATGCAAGACATGACAACAAATGCATGCAACGAAACGTATGTGGGTGTAGTAAGGCAGTTGTGCAGTGAAGCAGCAGAAACTGAGGAGCAACGAGAAGCAGTCACACAGGCATATGCACGAAGGTGCGTGGTATCAATAACTATGTGTGGCAATCCAAGGAGACATGGAATGTTGCAAGTGTTGAGTACGAGCGTGGGCGAGCATGCTCGATAGTACATGTATGATGAATCTGTGATTCATCACTCTAAAAGTTGAAAATAGAGCTTTGTTCCCGAGTAATTAGCTGCATATTTCCACTTATATTGTATAATTATCATTCATGCATGCATAAATAATATCTCCATTTTAGCATTCATATTTGCATTAAATAAGAAGCCCAATTCACTTGAAAAATCACCTATAAATAACCTATTTGTATCTATTTTGTACTAACTCCAAATCCAATAAAATCAACTCTATAGTGTATATATTACTAACACTAATTATAGAAAAATATCAAAAAAATACTAATTTGTAAAATTGACCAATAAAACCCGAATCCAAGTTTGAATCTAGGAGCCTTAAAATGTGCATATCTCTCTCATACAATGTACGATTTAGGTCTACTCACTTTTAAAGTAATATACATTCAAAGACCTTCAAAATGAGACCAATTTCATTAAAATCGGAGATCGTATGCAAAACTTGTGTTTTTGACCCTTATTGTATATTGTACATATTGACTTTTTGTCCTTGTATTTTATCTTTTTATTTTTTAATTATAAAAATCCAAAAAATGGATTAAATTGTAAATATTCCTTCATATTTTCTCTATTTTTATTTTGATTTTTCTCGTACTTAAAAATGGCAAAAAAATTGCAAAAGATAAAAATGCGGTATTTTATACCTATAAGATACCGCCCAAAAATACACTTTGTATATATGACTTCTTTTGATTTTCGATCCTTCACGAAAGTTGTAGATCTCGTCGAGATGAGCAACTTTCATGTTGATTACGTTTTGATTTAACCTTTTTTTGTTATTTCTTTTCAATTTTTCTTTGCATTTAATTTTTGAATTTTTCGGGAGCGACACGTGGCCGCTCCTGGAGCCACTACATGTCACCCCATTTTTAATTATTTTCGGAATTTATTTTATTTTATTTGTTATTATTATTTTAATTAATCAATTATATACATTTATTTATTATTTTAATTTTTTATTTTATTTTACCTTTATTTTCTCTTCATTATTTTAGTAACCTACTTATATTACTTTATTTATTTTTTATTTTATTTTATTTTATTTCCCTTTTACTTCTTCCTTTACTTATCCCCCACTCTAAGTCACCAACTTCCCATCTTTCCCTCATCTCCCACCATTCCTCTAACTTCCACCCCACTTCATTTCCAACTTCCTCCTTCTATTTATTTTACTCGCCCTCTACATTTTTCTTCATCCGCCAATTGAGAGATGGGAGCCATCATCCCCCTCGTGTTGTAGGTGACAGTTGCGACACGTTTAGATAGAGCGACGACGGCCATTCCCTTCGGCGAGATCCGTGAATTTTTTGGTTCACGTTGCAGCAGAACTCCATGTCGGCTGCCAGAGCTTCAGAGTACCCGCCATCTCCTTGAAGCGACGGCAGGAGTTGAGGTCCACCTCCTCGAAAATCCGGCGAACCGCAGGTAAATCTCGCTATCTCCACTTCGTCATTTTTTATCTAACATTATTTGTTTGTCTTGTGCATCTTCATTGCATTTTCATCACCATCGATTACACCACCATCATCATCATAGCATCACCACCACATAATCACCTTTTTTATTTTTTATTTCACTTCATCATATCATCACCTTCACTAAATCACCACATTTCCAACTTTTATTTTCACTACTATTTTCTGTTTACACAAAAAAATTACAAAAAATGCAAAAAAATAAAAAAATTCAACAAGCAGCTCCTGCTGCTGCGCACCGCCCTCGCGTTGCTCCGGGAGCAGCCATCGCCCGTGCGAAGGCCACCGCCAACCTCTAAGCCGTCAGCATCCCTCGTGCGCGGCCCGCATTCCCTGGTCGCGCCCGCCCTCTCTCTGCCGCCCGTGCGAAGGCCACCGCCAACCTCCAGGCTAGCGCACCCCCTGGCCGTCCTCCACACGCAACAGCCCCGCCACGACTCCCCCCTCCGTCCTCGACCAGCCCTGCCAGCCGCGGCTACACAGTCTAGCAGTCGCTGCTCTTGCCCACCAGCGGCGAGCGCGCCGCCAGCCTCACCTCTTCCAGGCGTGTCCCACACCCCTGTCACCAAGCGCATCCCCCTCCATGGCCGCCCTCCATCGCCGCCCGTGTCCACGCCGCTGACACGCCACCGCACGACCTGCCCGCCTCCTCGCCCTTCGTGCGGTCGCCGACCTCCAGCGCGGTGCAGCTCGTTCCGTCGCCGATCCTCCACGTCCACATCCGAGCTTAGTCATGCGCCTCCTGCGTGTGGCGTCTGCCGCACCGTGCGGCCACCGCCTTTCCCACGTCACCCGCTAAGCGTCGCCGCACCCGTGCCTCCTCCTTGCGCTGCCTCTCCTAGCATCTTCAAGCCCTAGAGTGAGTTCCATTTTTGGAACCCACGTTAAAGGTCAATTTTTTATTTTTTTTTATTTTTATTTTTTGGACAAATTGCATTATTAGTCTGTTATTTTCCTTTATTTGCAAAACGGTCCCTGTTTACATTTTAGATAGTTTTTTTAGTTTCGGTATTACAAAGATACCCCTGACTTTGAGCATTAATTTAAACATCAGTTTTACATCAATTTTTAATCAAAAAATAGCATTTTGTAGAGAAATTAATTCTTTATCATTTGAATATTTATTTACATTTTTGTAAGCATTGGATAATTTATTAAAAATCAGAGTTTGAAATTCAGTGATATTTTACCCATTTATGCTCTGAAATTAGCTCATACTTAAATATTGCTCCAAAATTTGTGCAAAAATTGTGGGTGATGTCTTTAAGTGTTATTTAATTGATGTCCAAATTTCATCTAAATAGGAGTTGTCTTTTGCCTAAAATAAATGGTTGAGTGATTTCAGTAAATGAATTTTAATTAAATCTACAAATATCATTTTTATAAAATTTCAAGTCTCTTGGATTGCTCATTAGAATATCTATTTGAGATAATTTTGATTCTGAAGAATGTGATTTCATGGATTAATAAGGAATTAAATACGCACGGTTACTCTATTTTCAGTAAAAAAATCATAAAAAAATCATATATGATCAGAAAATTCCAAAAAAAAATAGTGTAGCTTCATTTCATTTTTGCATATCATTTGCACGAAAAAATGCATAAAAACCCTTAAAAAGTTTATATTTTTCATTATTGCATTTTAACCCCAAAAATTCCAAAAAGATACACTTTGCATTCGTTGTTGGATTAGGTTTTTAGGAAAAATATAACTTAGATGATTTGGATTAATTTCACATTAAAATTAATTTGGCTAAGTTGTGTATTTTCATGTTAACTTAATTCAATTACATTTGTGCATTTGCATTTTTATAGCATAAAAAAATACCAAAAAAATCCACTTGGAAAACCATAAGCTAATTCGTCTAATCTGATCTGAAGTTGTTCCTTTTCCTCCTTGAGTCGACAATGGGGCTTACCCAGGTTAAAAATACATCAAACCGCACATACATTAATTCATCGATTCATCGATACGTGTGGTTATTTTTTTTTTAGCAAAACGTGCGGTTATTTTTTGATCGATCCTGATTGCCTGACTACAACAAAATGACGCATTTTTAATCAAATTAAAAAGGGCATTTTCGGATACGTCAAATGGCACCATTGTCAGGGAGGCAAACAGCTTAGGATCATTTTAGAAAATTAGGCTTTGGTTTTCCCTTCATTCGGGTAGTCTGAAACTCGAACCATCTTGTAATTATTTCATTTTTTTCCAATTATTTTTCTATTTATTTTTGTCTATATTTTATTTATCTCTCTCTGACCATTGTTTATTTTTGTGCAAGGAATATGAGGCATCGAAGGTGATTCGCACTCGCGACTCTTAGAGGCTTTCTTAGGTCTGTTTGTGCTCGTAATTTGTAGGACCACACTTCACCATTAAAAGACAGACTTAGACCGCAGGACTTTAGCCAAATTTAAATTCATTCTTTACTCGCTAATAGAACTGTCTGTCTAGGAGCGGCTTTTCTCGCTTGCATTCCATTTAGTGTAAAAATTTCAATTCAGTATTGCATCCCGTATTGTAGAGAGCTGGAGGCACTGTAAGTCTTCTTACTCAAGCATTCATCATTGTTTTCTCGATCGCATCGGCTTTTTTCGGTTCTCTCTCTCGGTTTTTCTAACCTAGAATAAAGGAATTGGGACTAAATGGTAGACTTAATTGCTTGTGTGGATTAATTACAGTGACAACTAATCTCTAAAATCGGGACTGCTAATTGAATTGGACCAAAAAATTGACTAAAATTAACCCTTGTTTGCGGGAGAGTAACCCCGACCTTGATTTCAGACTGAGTGAGGGTACAGAGTGTGTGTGCACACCCTAAGGCAGAGCCAAAATCACCGCCTTCCATATCACGTACCCCGATCCTAGCAAATATCACAGGCTAAATTCTTATAGGTTCAACTGACCAGCGTCAAGTAGCCTCCGCCTGTTTCGATAGGTAGATAGGGGTGAAGCAGCGGTGCACCGCGACAAGTTGCTAGTAACCCTCGGGGTGAAGTTATAAGCCTTGTCAGCCTCCGCCTACTTCGGTAGGTAGATAGGGGCAGGTCCTTGAACTTCTCAGCTGGTGATAGGAGCGAAGAAAGGAAGGGCGTTGGTATCTTAGGCAACAGGTTAAACAGGGGAGACGCGTCCGGCTTTGAGCCGACTTCCCTATAGGTCGCGTAATCCTTGCTATTTGCCTAAAAAATCACACTTAAAATCAACCAGATTAATCGGATCCGGCTTCGGGTCCTTCACCGTGTTGAGTGTGAACTTATGGTTTGCTCTTGCGTTTGTCTTTGAGTTTGTCAGTGTGTGGTATCATATATAATTGCACGTTTTCTACCTCGATCTGCTTACATCCATCCTTTCCTCTTCAAGATGTCGGGATATTAGTCCCCATACCCTGAGACCTCTGGTTATTCCTCCTCGACCATATACCGTTCATCTTCGCCTTCTCCTTCTTCTATGTATCCTCCGCCATCCATGGGAGACCCTCACCCGTGGTCGGTTCCACCTCGACCCGATTATGAAGTCAGAACTTCGACTGACTTCTCCACTTCTTCGCATTTCTCGCCTACTCTATATTCTAACACTCCGGATCCACTTCCATCTTGGGCTGACTGTCCTTATTCTCAAGAGCTTGTTGGAATCAATGAACCATGCGAAGAGCAAGCCACTACTAAGACAGATAACTGGCAAAATTACTTGGTTGATAGAACATATCGAATGGAGAGGCATGCACCTAATGATCTTCCTGACTTGATTGACCCTAGTAATCAAGCCTACATTGACCAGCCTTCTTATCACACATTCGGAGACCTATACATTCGCAAGATTGGACTCATGGATTCAATCTAGGAACCCCCTCTTTATTGGCTCCACCATAATGAGGCTTCAATCAATATCTGTCATTCTAATGGTCCATACTCGACCCAGCATTACATGCCAGAGTCTAGGTATGTTGAGTATGAGACCCCAAGTTATCAGCATTATCCTCCAACTGAACAGACTTCTACCATGATTTGTCATGAGAACATTTTGGAGGATGACATTTCTCGACTCATCGCGAAAAATGAATTATTTGGTAACAAGTTGGGAGATGTCATGGAAATATTGCACTCAATTTCTGTCAGCCTAGGTATGAAAGTGGAAAAGGAAGTAAGTAGATTTGATGTTGAAAACCGACCGAGCATTAGGGAACCCACACATCATGTACAGCTGGAGTCACTTTTACCTTCCTCTTCTACTAACCCCTTGCTTCCAATCCAGAGTCTGACAATTCGCCCATGAAAAAGACCAAAAAAATTGAAATCCCAAAAAGACCAAAACATTGAAAAATCAGAAAAAATCATAAAAATAAAAAATGAAGAAGACTTAAAAAAATTTGGATCATGTCCTAAGGGAAGCACTCGATGAAGAATTGATTTTTAAACTTCCCTTAATAAAGGCCATAGATCACTTCCCCGGCCTCAAGAGATTTGTAAGGAGTAAAGTGATGCCCAAGAGGTCGGGTAATAAGAGAACAAGGACAGAAAGACACATAGTGTCTATGGCCACCTCCTTGGTGATGGAAAGAAAGATCAAGAGCCGCAGAGTGAAGCGGTTGCCTAGGGTTGAATGTGAAATCAAAGACACTACCTTTACCCATGCAAGAATCGAGGATAACTCTCCGATAAATATCTTCCCGACCTCTGTGTTCGACAAGCTCAAACTCAGACCACTCAAAAAGTCGAGAGAGATCGTTCAGCTGGTTAATCGATCTATCAAACGGTCGAGAGGAACCATTTCAGTCATCATTACTTTCCAAGGTGCTCTACTCTAGGTAGACTTCACAGTCATTGACATTGAGCATCGAGGAGAGTTACCCAGTCTCCAATTATTCTCGGGAAGCCGTTCTTAGCCTTGGCTAAGGCGACTATAGATTGCGAGACATGGGAAATCGATTTTACAGCATTGGGGGCGCTTCGACCTCACCCATTCTTTAATACACTTTACTCTAAGGTGACTCGTATATCCGCTGACAGTCGTGACCATCGAGAGGTAGATGAGTCCCACCTCCCTGCTACACCTGAGAGACCGACTGTCCGGACGACCGTTGGTTCATAGACTCCCCACACCTCCACTTCATCAATTGCTTGCACTACCACCGTGACAGCTTCAAAGGAGGACTCACAACCAGAAGCCAGCTACTGTCAGTGTTTAAAAAATATAAAAAATAATAAAAAATTAATATAAAATAAAAAAATTAATTTAAGATAAACAGTAGCAACCGGCTACTGTCAGTGTTTAAAAAATATAAAAAAATTACAGTATGCTACTATTGAAAATAAAAAAAATAAATTAAATTTTTATTTCAGTATTGTTGTCTGGAACAGTAGCCACTTGGCTTATTCTTCTCCCTCCATTTGGCACTCAAGAACCCTCCACTTATAGATCCCTAGAGCCTCTCTTCTTAGTTATATGAACACCTCCATTCTCTTCTTTTGCTTCCAATTTCCTCTTCAATTCCTCCCAAAGCCCCAGGCGAAGCCTTCTTTTCTGCAATTTATTGTTGTCCACAGTTTGTTGAGCAACTCTTGGAAATCCCAGCTACACCCAACATCTTCAAATTTGGGGTAAACATTAGGTACAATCCTCTCCCTTATTGCTGCCATGCATGCACATTAGACTGGTCATATGTACAAATCCTTAGCCTCTCTTTGTTGCCAAGAATGTGAAACCAAACTGCCCTCTTTTTCTGATTTCATGAAGGATTTGGTCATTTTCTTGGGTACTAAAGATTGGTGTTGGATATGGTAATGCAGTCAATTCTCATAAACTTGATAAGTTTAATCTTTCTCATATCGACATGCTAATCCTTCCTGTTTTCCTGACCCATCACCTTATTGTTGGAGCATTAGTAGTATGCGCCTATTGTGTTGTAGCAGGGTAAATGGATCCTCTGGAGGAGATCCATTTACCGAATTCAGTGTTTAGTCCCACATCGTCTAACGGTGGGACTTGGAGGCTCTGGAGAGGCTATATAAGGAGCCCCAAGCCTCCTGTATCCATTGAGAAAGTCAATAGACAAACATGCCCCGTAGAGGGCTTCTCCCGTGGTTTCATCCCGCTCCTCACGGAGTAGGGTTCCACGTAAAAATCCCGTGTTCTTCTTATTATTTATATTTTCCATGTTTATGCTTCCGCTTCCGATTTTCTAACATGGTATCAGAGCGGGTCGATTCTCGAGGATTTCATGATTTTCTTTTTGGTCTTTGTTCGAGATTCATTTGTGTTGTTCTTAAAGATATATTCTTTGAAGATTATCGTTGCAAGTTTTAAGTCAGAGTTTTTGGGGTTTTCTGTTGAAACCCTAATCCCGAGAAAAAAAATCGTGTTCTGTTCTTCAATCGTGTTCTGTTCTTGAATCCCAGTCCTAGGAAGGCGTGCGGCGCACCCCAGGGCGGTGCTCGCAATCTACTCCTGGCGGCACCGCATCAGGACACCACCGTGCTCCTCCAGTCGCGCACCTTCTCCCCGTGCCAGCGGATGCGCGACTCCCAATGCCGCATCCAGCCCCAGAAGCCATAGGCAGCGCGAGGTCAGCCCCCTGCGCAGGTGGGCCTCCAAGCATCTCCTCCTTCACGCGCACCCCAAGCCAGATGCGCGAGTTCCCAGATGCGAGTTCCCAGATGCCGCAGCAGACCCTATCGGCGGCACCCTTTCCTGAAATGCTTCCTGTCCTCCAGGCGGAGGTGCCTCTCCGTACGAATCTCTAGCAACCTCAACCTGGCGGCGCCCTCGCGCAAGCGGAGCCATCTCCAGGATCCATTGGCGACTTCCTTGCACAGGCGGAGGCGTGCAACCCCCAGATCCACGAAGCCTTCGGTGCCTCCATCCCCGCGCGGCACCTTCATCGAATCCCAGTAGGCGGCGCACCCCCGCTCTCCGATTCCGCGCCCCAAGCGCGCACCCCGCTCTCCGATTCCGCTCCACGTGCGCTGCTCCTCTCCAGGAGCTCCATCTCGCGCAGGCGGCGCTCCTCCTTCACTGTGACATCTCCTTCATCGCGGCGAGGCCTAGCCGCACCACCATCCATGTGTGTGTCCTTCCAGAAGCAAGCGAGCTCCATCTTCTCCAGGAACATCCAAGGCGGCGGCATTCTACGAAGGGTTCCCGTGTTGGGAACCCTAACGGGCCGTTTTAAAAAAAAATGGTTTATTGCATTGGGCTCGGTTGGCTAAAATTGCCGAGTTTGGGCCCCCTTTGGGCCGTGAAAAAAAAATCAAAAGAAGTACAGAGAGACCCAAATAAAAAAAGGGGGGGACTGATGGCCCAAGTAGCCTACGACCAACAAAAAAAAAGGCGAGGGGGTATTTTTTTATTGTAAAGCTCAAGAGGGGTCGTATATTAAAAAAATGAGGGTCTGTTAAAAAAAAAGGCCGAAGTTTCATTCAAAAAAAATGATGAAAAGAGGCGCGTACAAAAAAAACAAAAAAAAACAAAAGCCGTACGCATAGTGAAAAAATGTTGATGAAAAGCCGAAAAAAAAGAGAGAGTCAATGGCTTAAAAAAATAATATGTTTCAAAAAAAAATGATGAGACGGCTTTAAAAAAAATTGATGAAAAAGCCGCAAGAAAGTTTTGGAATATTCATGTTCTTGTTGTTTACCCCTGTTGACGCATATAGAGTACCTGTACCTCTTCGTTGTTTTATTTTTCAGTTGTCTTCTTTATGTAATTTACCCATAGGCTACTCTCCTATATAAGAGAGCATAGGGCTGATGGAATAAGATAAGCCATTCATTTTTCCCAACATGGTATCAGAGCGACGGTCCTAGAACGGAGTTCTCGAAACCCTAACCCTAACCCACCCCACCCGCCGGCCTCTCCCTCTCCTTCTCTCTCTCGATCGGCGCCGCCTCCACGCCGTCGCTCCTCCTGCGTGCGTAGCTGCTTCAGCGCCTTCTCCTGCGCGTGTCGCTGCTCGCGCACCTTCTCCAGCGCGCCACGCTCTACTGCTGCGCATCTTCCTGAGCGCGTAGCACGCCTGCACGTGTAGCACACCTGCGCGCATCACACAGCGCGCGTGCGCACCTAGCGTGGCGTGTGTGTGTGCGCGACTTGAAGCACCAGTGCGCACATAGCGCCTGTGCGCATAGCGATCCTGTGCGCAGTCACCTGCGCGTGACCGTGGGCTCCTGCGCGTGATCACCTGTGCATCCAGCGCGCGCACCTGTGCATCTTGCGTGCGCGTGACTCCTGTGTGCGCACTTGTGCCTGTGCGTGACTCCTGCGTGCGTGTAGGGCCTAAAACGAAGATCTTCATGGGGATAGTTGCTTGAAGTCTACACATGCAACTACCCCCATCTATGGTATTGTAGACAAGACACATTGTCTGTCAATCGTTCCAGTCTTCATTTTTCAATATATCGGAGAGCAAGGCAGATATCCCATCTATTGGCGCACTCCGTGGTCCAGCACCTATTGTCAAGATGGACGGTACCAACTATGAACTGTGGGCAATGCAGTTCATGAGCATGATGAAGTCTACGGGTAAGAAGCACATTCTTACCGAACCAGAGCCTGCTGAGAAGACTGGAACCTATGCCTCCTAGGAGGCTGATGATGCATACGCCAAAGTCTGGCTATCTGGCACGTTGGCAATTGAGATTGCCAATGATATCCTCCATCAACCCACAGCGAAGGATATGTGGGACATTCTGGCGGCCACATATTCCCAGGCGAAGAACGAAACAAAGATTCTGCAACTCCAGCATGATATCTTCACCATCAAGCAGAATGGTCGCCCCCTACATTCTCTCTATACATCACTGAGAGGGATGTTTGAGAAGCTATATAGCTTCATGCCCTTGACAGCCACGCCAGAGCAGCAGAAGACATACAGGAACGCTACTATGGTGGGCGTGTTCCTAGCTTGCACTTGATCCTGAATACGAGGCAGCACGATCACAGATTTTGGCCGACTCTACAATTCCGCCAATGGAGGAAGCCTTCCATAGACTGAGTCGGATTACAGTTCCCTCAACTGCTGCAAGTCAGAATTCTTCAGCCATGGCAGCAACCAGAGGTCGCGGTTTTCATCACCAGGGCCGTGGACGTGGACCTCGTGGGAGGGGTGGCCGCACTAGGCCAACATGCACCTACTATCACCGTGTTGGACACAAGGAAGATACATGCTATTCAAAGCACGGATTTCCTGCATCCGCACGAGCTGCTGAGCAGATAGAGCCCCCATCTGCTGCTACCTTGGATCAACGATTCGATGATTTAGTTGCCCGTCTGAGGGGCATTATCCCACCATCTGGTCCAGCACCGACTACAGAGAGTCATTCTGATGCCGCTGCCTCTGCCCCTGCATCTACCAGTGCTTCAGGTAGTATACTTGCACTCCATAGTAGTAGATCTGATACATTGCCATGGATCATGGACTCGGGCGCGACACATCACCTATGTGGCGACCAGAGCCTACTTACAGGACACACTCAGATCCCTCCAGGACGGACAGTAGTGATTGCCAATGGCACACATTCCCCCATCACTGGTCAGGGGGAGATTAGACTGACATCTTCTATGCAGCTCAAGAATGTGCTACATGCACCTGATTTTTCAATGAATTTGTTGTCAATTAGTCAGATTACGAAGGACCTCCATTGTCGGGCAGTTTTTGATCCATCTTCTTTGATTTTTCAGGACATCCGTACGGGCAACGTGATTGGTCGTGGCTATGAGCAAGGAGGCCTTTACCGTCTGAATCAGACCCCATTTGCCGGAACCACATCCTCTCCTGCTGGACAAGTATCTCCTCTATTGTGGCATCTGCGTTTTGGTCATTTACCGCTTCAGAAGTTGCGTCGAGTTCTACCCTATGGTCTCTCTCACACACCTATCCAGTGTGAGGCATGTCAGTTGGGAAAGCATCACAGGTCGTCCTTTCCCAGTAGTCCAGGTCGGAGTAGTAACTCCAAGTTTGAGTTGTTTCATGTCGATGTCTGGGGTCCGAGTCGTGTTCCCGATCATCAGGGACACAGGTTCTATATTGTATTTGTGGATGATTTCTCTAGAGTCTCATGGGTGTTTCTGATGAAAAATAAATCTGAAGCAGGAAATATTATTATCCACTTTCTTAATGAAATTCAAAATGTTTTCTCCACATCTGTCAAGCTTGTGAGAAGTGATAATGCTTTAGAGTTGTGCACCAACATTCTGGCCAATTACAACTCCTCAAAAGGGATTATTCACCAAACATCTTGTGCTCATACATCTCAACAGAATGGGATTGCTGAAAGAAAACACCGTCACCTTCTTGATGTCACAAGATCACTCCTTATTCAGAGTCATGTTCCCCACTCCTACTGGGGTGATGCAGTTCTTACTGCATGTTACCTAATCAACCGTATGCCTTCGTCTGTCTTGAATGAACAGATTCCTTTTTCACTCATTTATCCTGACAAGGATTTGTTCACTCTTACTCCTCGTGTGTTTGGGTCAGTCGCATTCGTCCATCAGTTCTCGCCTGGTACTGACAAGCTCTCTCCTAGGGCTGTCAAGTGCGTCTTCGTTGGGTACTCCAGAACTCAAAAGGGGTACAAGTGTTTTGATCCTGTGCGTCGGCGGTATATGATCAGTGCAGATGTTACATTTTTTGAATCTGTTATGTATTTTTCAGCATCAGGAGACAAGCAGCTACCATCTATACCTCCTGATGCCATCTACATGACACCACCACCTCAGATACCGACACCAACGCCACCACCACCATCGCCACCACCGCCACCGCCACCACCACCGCCACCGCTTGTCTCACCACTACCATTCCATTACACCCGCAGGCCTCCTCTAGCTCATGGTCCTGACCCGTCAACTAGCTCGCCTATGGTATGTAATGAAAATATTAATGTTGATGGATCTGACGACCTTTCTCAGCAGGATGTATTGCAGGAGCCTGATGAGAATACAGATGATTTGGATGTTCCAATTGCTCTAAGGAAGCCGAAGAGAAGCTGTGCCAAATATCCATTATCAGCAGCCGTGTCTTTTGAGAGGCTATCTGGAGACTTCAGGACGTTTGCGTCGGCACTTTCAGCTACAGACATTCCACGGAATCATCATGATGCTTTGCAGGATGCTAGATGGCGGCTAGCATTGGAAGAAGAAATGGCGGCCCTTCAGTCCAGAGGAACTTGGAGCTTGGTTCCTATACTTCCAGATGTCAGCCCGGTGAGCTGCAAATGGGTGTTTACAGTGAAGCACAATGCAGATGGCTCCATTGACAGATACAAGGCACGCCTTGTTGCACGTGGCTTTACACAGACATACGGGGTAGATTACCTTGACACATTCTCGCCTGTGGCACGTCATTCCACTCTGCGGATCCTGTTATCAGTTGCAGTTGCTAGAGACTGGCCGCTTTATCAGCTGGACGTGAAGAATGCATTCATGTATGGTGACTTGCAGGAGGAAGTCTATACGCAACAGCCACCTGGTTTTGCTGTTGAGGGGGAGTGTTCCAAGGTATGCAGGTTACATAAGGCCATCTATGGCCTTAAGCAGAGCCCCAGAGCGTGGTTTCAGAAGCTTTCAGATCTTTTTGAGAAACAAGGATATAAACGCTCCAATGCTGATCATTCCTTGTTTGTACAGAAGACGACTAGAGGTATCATTGTAATCATGGTTTATGTTGATGATATCTTGATTACAGGAGATGATGAGCAGGGCATTAAGCAGGCAAAAGAAAGGCTGGGGACCGAGTTTGTCACCAAGGACTTGGGAGTCCTTAGATATTTTCTGAGGCTGGAGTTTGCTAGAAATCCATATGGATTAGTAATGTCGCAGAGAAAATATGTTACAGATCTATTGAGTGAGACAGGTATGCTAGGGTGTCGACCTGCTACAACACCAATGGATCCCAGCATGAAACTCTATGATGATGACACAGAAGAGGTGGACAAGAGAAGGTACAGAGAACTGGTAGGCAAACTAATGTATGTCACGATCACTAGACCTGATATATCATTTGCAGTGAGTCGTGTGAGCCAGTTCATGGAGCAACCACGTCAGGTCCATATGGATGCAATACACATGATTCTGAGATATCTAAAATCATCTCCAGGTACAGGCTTGCTATTTAAGAAGGGAAAGGAGATCTCTATCACAGCATGTGCTGATGCAGACTATGCAGGATGCCCCAAGGACAGGAAGTCCACCTCAGGATTTGCAGTCTATGTTGGAGATGCCCTAGTCTCGTGGAGGAGCAAAAACAGACAGTGGTAGCTAGATCCAGTGCTGAATCCGAATACAGGGCTATGGCCCAGGCTAGCACAGAAATGATGTGGGTGAAATCTTTACTTACAGATCTATGTCTTGATATACCCCTTCCTATGATGTTGGAATGTGACAATCAGGCCGCCTTGTTCATTGCAAACAACCCAGCCTTTCATGAGAGGACCAAGCATATTGAGGTTGACTGTCACTACATACGTGACATGATTCAGAAGGGGTTCATTGCTACATCTCACGTCACATCAGAGAATCAGATTGCTGATATTTTCACCAAGGCATTACTCCGAGGTCCATTCCAGAAGTGTGCGTCCAAGCTGAGCATGATTGATATCTATGCTCCATCTTGAGGGGGAGTGTTGACGCATATAGAGTACCTGTACCTCTTCGTTGTTTTATTTTTCAGTTGTCTTCTTTATGTAATTTACCCATAGGCTACTCTCCTATATAAGAGAGCCTAGGGCTGATGGAATAAGATAAGCCATTCATTTTTCCCAACAACCCCCTATCTTGTCTTCTCCCAACTTTGTCGATGTTCATGTTCCGACCAGTATGGGAGAAAGGGGGAGTATTATGTAGAGTCAACAGGTCTTGATCCAGATTCAGATGCAGATGTCAGTCTCCAGACCAGCCATTCATATTTCAGACTCTACAGATTCCAGTTTCAGACTCGACGATTGTCTTCCGGGTCCAGTTTCAGATACGCACAAGTGTGCGGTCATTGTCAGATGAGCATATGTTGCCATCATTGTCAGAGGCCCCCATCATTCTTCTAGTTGTCAGGCCAGAGTTTTCATGTGAGCCATAGGGACTCCAGAGCTGAGGACCATTCCCTTAAGGGCAAGGGTTTGCATGTGGTATCATAGGTACACCAGAGCAGTGCACCATTCTCTGAGCCAGATGGGAGAGACCCAGTTCTCCGATGAGGAGACTTCAGGCGCAAGTTCAAACTCGATGGTCAGGTTCTGAGTCTTCAGTTGACTCACACTCCAGGCCGTTCGTCCTCCTCACCTGCACGGCATGAGAAGCAACGTCCTCGACTGCAGCAATGTGCGCGTTGGGTTGATATTGTCGTAGTGTCCTGTAGCGTGAGTTGAGTTTCTTTCTGTTTGTTTGTCCAAGCTGAGCATTGCATTAGTAGTATGCGCCTATTGTGTTGTAGCAGGGTAAATGGATCCTGGAGGAGATCCATTTACCCCATTCAGTGTTTAGTCCCACATCGTCTAACGGTGGGACTTGGAGGCTCTGGAGAGGCTATATAAGGAGCCCCAAGCCTCCTGTATCCATTTAGAAAGTCAATAGACAAACACGCCCCGTAGAGGGCTTCTCCCGTGGTTTCATCCCGTTCCTCACGGAGTAGGGTTCCACGTAAAAATCCCGCGTTCTTCTTATTATTTATATTTTCCATGTTTATGCTTCCGCTTCCGATTTTCTAACACTTATAATTGGAAATGTTGAGTATTATTCTTGATCTGATTAATGGGTCGTGATGGTTTTGCGTTACAAAGTTTGGTATCAGAGTCGTGGCACCCTGATACGCAAATTTTCAGTATTATAATTCGATCGCATATAGTTCTCGGCCAGCAACAGCCCTCTGACTTGTCACGAGTCCGAGAAGGGAAATATGGCTCGAATTCAAAAACCACAACTGTCACCACTTTCATTAATTTTCATATTATATCCCAAGAAGAGAAAAAGCATATATGATATTATATGCGAACAATAATTTTATGACTAATAATGGTTATCATGCAGAGCCATGACGTCTAGAGCTGTCCAGGGTATGAATGACCGTCTGGAGCGCATCATGACCGCTCTCACCGATCTTCAGCAGCAGCAGGCTGCTATGAGAGGCCAACAGGACCAGATTCTGGCACAGCAGACTGAGATTTCAGACTGCAGACAAACATGGAGATAAGATTTGAGGAGCTGTCAGATTTTACATACCATCCATCTCAGGATGGAACACGGCAGGACCAGCGCCAGTCTGTTGAGGTAGTGCAACCTCATTCTGACGATCCACATGAGGAGATGCCAGAGCATGGAGCAGATGATGGAGACTATGACAGGGAGCATGACCTGTAGACTTTACAGACGAAGATGCACATGAGTACTCTGCTATCCACAAGCACCAGTCAGTTTTCACTTCTTACCAGCGGGCCAATGTGCCCATGTTTGAGGGCACCAGTACGTCAGATGTTGCTGAGCAGTGGCTGAAGAGGGTCATGAAGGTGTTGAGGATGATTCGCGCACCACAAGACACATGGTTATCTTTCATGGAGTATTCACTAACAGATTTCGCAGAGAGATGATGGGATGCAGTAGTTTCTGAGTTGGGTTACGAGCCTACAAGGGATGATTTTGAGATGCAATTCGGATCCCACTTCTTTTCTGCGAAGTGGAAGGAGTCCCAGCGCTGACTATTCGCAGAGCTTCGTCAGGGACGGATAACAGCCAAAGATTACTTTGTCCAATACACAGACCTGTCTCGACACACTCCAACAGCCACCGCATTTCCAGATGAGCATCTGGAAAAGTTCATTAGAGGTATGCGAAAGGAGGTACAGGAGAAGTTGATCGGATTGCACATCACTTCCATCTCCGAGGCTACTGATGCAGCGGAAAAGTTCGAGGACATCCGTGAGAGACGCTTTGGGAAATCGTTTGGAGCGGCGCCTAGACCACAACGATCATTTGGACCGATTCATCGACCATTTCAGCAGTAGAGGTCAGCCAGGCAGTTCCGACCTACAGGTTCGGCATTCTCAGGCAGTGCTCGGTCATCTCCATCGACTACCTTAGGAGAAGCACTTGTCGGATGTAGCATAGATTCCGCTCGACCATCTGGGTCACAGCGAGCAGACAGACCCCCAGCATGATCGACTTGGAGCACCGACACGACCACTCCATCTACCCGACCAGTCCGATGTTACTTGTACCAAGAGTGGGGACATTACTGGCGTCGGTGTTGTGACGCCCTAGTCCCCCTGAAGGATCCGGGTACTCGGCAAACCAATCCACTTACATACATTCCACATTCGAATATTTGACATTCACAAAAGTAGGAGAAAAAAGCAACATGCATAGGAATTTAAAATTTTTGCTTGCATTGCATTCAATCTGTTCACAACCACATGTATTTCCATTCACCAATTCCATTGCATTCTATTGTTCATTTCCATACATTCCATTTCCATGTCCACAAAATATACATTACATGTCATGTCTCTCAAAAAGTAGAAGTTACAGGTGCAGTAAACAGTAAAAGGAACTACTAATACTGTACCACAAAAAGGGTAAAGCTGCACAAAAAGGATGGTGCCTCCAACAAATCACTGTTGCGAACCTGCGGATCCACACGTAGGTACGTTATGAGCAAAGTTGCCTAATACAATTTAAACAAAACTATACAAAAGAAATGCAGGATATAATTTAAATGTGTGCAAAAGAGAAAGAAACTGGGTAACTGATCTCACAAAGAATTGCATTTTTATTATTATTGTTTAATCTGGATATGGATATTAGTAACCAAGCTTCGTAATAGTTTGTGGTCTTGGTCTTGATGAGACCTCACACTATGACTCTAAGGCAAAGAGGATGCCTTAGGGTTGGGTGCCTCCGTAGACATGCGATGGGGTACAATGCATCCTAGTTAAGTTCTCAACACGTCCACTTAGCCCAACTACATGGTTGTACTTACAATTCACAATCAAGATTCCAACTCGCGAATTATCATGACCAACCCAATCCTCCTTATGTCTAGGAGAATCATATCTCATTCCCAACTTCATTAACCACATTTCCTGGAACTCCCCTCTTAGGTCTCTCACTCGGAATACCGACCAATGTGGCCTACACTGGCTTGTACACGAGTGTTAACTCTAAGTGACAAGCGAAACACTAGTAAACCAACCGTGATTGCTTGGCCCGCGCTCGAGCACCAGGCTAAGGCACACAAGTGCTAAGGCCAACACCGTCAGATTAGCACCTCGATATGCCAAGCAACATATCCCCTAACCATCGCAGCTACAGTAGCAGTTGGGATTGCGGTCATCTAGGCTTCTACCTGAGGCCCCAAGGGTGCATGCCCCTCCCGTGGCAGCACTACTCCACTACCCAATCATCAAGGGACACTGCATTCATGAATTCTATCTGATTGACTTCCATATGCACATCAGAGTGTTGCTTCACCCTACATATGTGCATACATATTAGAGAAATTGCTAATCCCGCCCTAAATTATTATGCCAACCAAAAAGGCAAGTCAAGGGCATAATATATATATGGAGATGCAAAAGCTGAAGATGCCTTCTTGTGTATTTTCTTGCTAGAAGGGTTTCTTGGATCTAACAACAAAATACGATCCCAATGACAACTAAATTTTACTTTGAAGTTGACACTCACAGGCTTCATTCAAGGAATCTGTTTACCAACAATACAACTATTGAGAGGACACGAGATGAATGCTAAAAAAAGAGAAAGTACATTTGACTAAAGAGTGTTGTTGCATTTGCCACTAGAAATACTGATGGAGTATCAATGGCCTGGTTGCATTTCATCACCTATCTCCATCGATTGTTGCATTTGCCACTGACAATTCAAAAGACATTATTGCATCTGCCCAAACTACTTATATTGCTCGTCTTGTTGCATTTGGGGTATATACCCAAAGTCCTGTAAACAAGAGATTAAGATATGTACCATGAAATATATCCTCTCATATTCCTCATTCTTTTCTGCAATACACCCCCTTGGGATTGTGATTCTGCCAGACGTGGCCTATATAAGAACCCTTCTACTATTATTTTCAGTTGAGAATATTGGCCTCTATTCCACTGATGTTGGCAGCAATAAATTATGACAAACCATGTAATACATTTTTCTTATGCAGGAATCTATCTTTTATTATTTTTCCAGTGCTTCTATGTATACAGAAAATAATGGTAAAACAAGCAAGGAACAGAAAGGACTGCTTAACTTCTTGTAGGTCCGCCTATACTAACAACTAGCAGAGAATTTGGAAGGGGGGCCAATTCATCATGTCAATCCATGCCAGTATCGTAGTATTAATCAACTCTGATATACTCTGGTCATCTTTTTTTCCAGATGGATCAACAGTCTGATGTCAAAGGATAAGGCACAGGCTTGCTCTTTTAGTCAGTACCTTATATCCCGACTAATTTGGAGTTTGTGGTTCGACATTGGTAGCAGCCTGCAAGTTTCAGCCCTCCAAAACCCTATAGATCTTTACAAATCAGGGGCAATGAGATGAACCAAAGGGAGTATTCCTTCTCCACTAATGCAAGGAAAACAGGAAATCCCAGCTCCCAGATTCATTATGAATACAAAAGAAAATTTTTCTAAGGAACAATCTTTCATTCAGGTCTACTGGAATTCATCGGTAAATACGGTTAATTCTGAATAATTACTTGACCATGAAAAATGGGTACAGCTTCATTACAACAGTTGTCACTGGGAAATTAGTTCAATATATATATATATATATATATATATATATACACATTTTCTTCTTTATCTATTCGGTTCAGAGGACTGATTACTCACATTTGAGTTGCATATTTAGTAGGACTGCAGTAGCACTTGGATTCTTAAAAATAAACTAGCATGAGTGTAGAAAGAAATATAATGTTAACAGTTTAGAGTACCAGTAGGTGCAGAAAATTTAATCATCGGCTTTGTAATATATTCATAATTTCTCATCGGCCTTGTTTCTAGTCATATAACAGCCTCCAGATTGAAACAACTAGCCACGACTATCCCACAAATCATGATGCCCAAATCTTCCCAACCCAGATCGTGACAGTCCATTTCCCGAGACCAGAAAGGATTCATGCATCCGACTTAGCTCTAAATGAAAAGATGGGGAAGGCCCATCTCAGAGCATCCATATCAAAGGAACATTGTCTTCTACTCAAGAACATTAGAATCCAAACTCTCATAGATGAAGTCGAATACAACAAGGAATGCTCTCTACGTACAAATGGTGGAGCAACGGTAATGCGGTTGAGAACAGTAGTAGAGGGATAGAGAGTTTCCTACCAATCGTATCACAACGATTTCTATGGTTCTATGGACATTCAACCTCATACACATAGAAATAAACTCATGTGGAACCCGCAGCAAGAGGGAAGTAATCATCGTACCTCAAGAAAACTCGCACCTCGGTTTCTCCGTCGGTGGAGAACGACACGATCGATGATTTGTTCGCGATGAGAACCGCACACGGGAATGCCTTGGACTTCCTCTACACGGAGATGGTTTTGGATCATCGATCCGAGGCGCTCCGGCGAGCCTCGGTGAGGGAGAGGGAGGAGGAGGAGGGCTAGTCGAAGGGAGGAAGAGGGCTGGACTCGTTTTTGGCGTTTTTAGGGTGAGGGGGGTCTCATTTGGGGTTTTAAATGTGAACGGGTATTTAGGTTCGGATCCGCAATGGGTCTAAACCCCAGCTCGCGAAAATGGCCGTAACTTGGGCTCTCGAACTCGGATTTTCATGTTCTTGGACTCGTTGGAAAGAACTTGACGAGAACTATGCAATGGACTCCTTACTTGAATTTTTTAGTCACTGGACAAGTACATATTTTGCAATTAAATCCAGACTCAGTCAAGATCTGCATTTTAGTCCATGTTCGGTTTCGGGGTTTTCATAAGTGTCCCTAGAGATCTGGTGAGCCTCACCTACAGCCACAGTAGTCACAGCCACAGGCACAGCATACAGGGAGTTCCCATGGCAGGAACTCCAACTTCAGAAGGCAGCAGCAGAGACAGACACAGAGTGTGGCAGGTTCCAGTACCGCACCAGCCATACAGGGTCAGCTACACGTAGTGACTGAGGAGCAGGCCCGTTCAGCAGCTACTGTGGTGAAAGGTATGGTCTCAGTCTTGGGCCGACCTTTACATGTCTTGTTTGATTCAGGAGCAACATATTCCTTCCTTGCATCGAGATTGTTAGCTTCATTAGGAAGAGTCCCAGAGACTCTATCTTCTCCTTACCACATCCGAGGGACAGGTGTCCAATTGTTCGTCATTTCACTAATAGTCAAGCACTTGCCAGTACTGATTGGCGATCATGAGATGATCGCAGATTGTCTACTCCTACAGCTTGATGAGTTTGACTTGATTCTAGGCATGAATTGGTTATCAACTCATCATGCTCTTGTTGATTGCTTTAAAAAGACAGTTGTCTTCAGGATTCCAGATTTACCTGAACTAAGAAGACAGTTGGTCTTCAGAATTCCAGATTTACCCGAGTTCAATTTTGAGGCACATTACATGACTCCAAAATGGAGTACATTTCAGTGTTGCGAGCTCAAAGACTTGTTGATCAGGGTTGTGATTCCTATTTAGCATTTGTTCGAGAGGTATATGATCATGAGCCGATGGCACAGGACATCCGAGTAGTATCAGACTACCCAGATGTGTTTCCTGATGAGCTACCCGGATTACCTCCTGAGAGAGAGATCGAGTTCGAGATCACATTACTTGGCTCCTTATCGCATGGCACCGGCTGAATTGAGAGAGCTGAAGGTGCAGTTGCAGGAGTTACTTGACTTGGGATTTGTGAGGCCGAGCACTTTACCTTGGGGTACTCTGGTTCTATTTGTCATGAAGAAAGATGGATACATGAGATTATGCATCGACTACAGGCAGCTGAACAAAAGAACGGTGAAGAACCGTTATCTTTACTGCGCATCGATGACTTATTTGATCAGCTTCAGGGATCTTCGGTGTTCTCGAAGATCAATCTTCGTTCGGACTATCATCAGTTGAGGATTCGAGAGTCTGATATTACGAAACAGCCTTCAGGACTTGCTATGGACACTACGAGTTAGTGATGATGTCGTTTGGGCTCACCAATGCACCTGCAGCTTTCATGGATATGATGAACGGGATTTTCCGTCCATACTTGGACAAGTTTGTGGTGGTATTCATTGATGTTGTGCTCATATATTCTCGGAATGATGGGATCATGCGAACGATCTAACGACTATTTTGGACACATTGCGAGAGCACAAGCTGTATGCCAAGCTAAGCAAGTGCAAGTTCTGGTTATCCCAGGTCTCATTTCTGGGGCATGTCATTTCTGGAGCAGGCATCCCAGTTGATCCTACGAAGATTGAGGTAGTCATGTCTTGGGAGCAGCCCAAGACAGTTACTCAGATTCGGAGCTTCCTTAGGCTAGCGGGTTATTACAGAAGCTTCGTCAGTGGATTTTCATGCATTGTTCGCCCTTTGACACGATTGACGCAGAAGGGAGTTCCATTCATTTGGGACGATTCATGCGAGCAGGCCTTCAGGACACTGAAGGAGAGATTGACTACAACACCTATTCTTGCTTTCCTTCAGACACTCAGGACTATGCAGTCTACATAAATGCAACTGGAGAAGGTCTAGGAGCGGTATTGATGTAGAGAGGTCACGTGATTGCTTACGCATCACGTCAGTTGAGATCGCATGAACGGAGTTATCCCACACATGACTTGGAGTTCGCGGCAGTTGTCTTCGCCTTGAAGATCTGGCGTCCCTATTTATATGGGGTGAATTTTGAGATTTTCACAGACCACAAGAGCTTGAAGTATATCTTTGCTCAGAAGGAGCTGAACATGAGACAGCGCAAGTGGCTCGAGTTACCGAAGGACTACGACTGCACGATCTCTTACCATCCCGGTAAGGAAAATGTTACAGAAGATGCACTTAGCAGGAGAGCTCATCCAGAGGGTACGGCGAACCGGTTATACACATGGGATATGCTCGCATCTTTGATTGATTGGCATCCTCAGGAGAGTACATCCATATCCACAACCGTACATCCACGATTTAGCAGTCTTTGGGATCGCATCATCGAAGGCCAGAAGATGGATCCTTGGATTCGAGATAGATACATGTGAGCCATCAAGGACGAGGTTGATGATTTTGTTGTGACGGAGTCTATTTTATGGAAGGCGGGACGGGTCGTTGTACCCAACGATGAGCAGTTGTGCAGAGATATTCTCGATGAGGCACACAGTTCACGATATCTATTCATCCAGGTAGCACCAAGATGTATCGTGATCTGCATCGACATTTCTGATGGGATGAGATGAAGCGTGATGTGGCGCAACATGTTAGCAGATACATGACCTGTCAGATGGTCAAGGTCGAGCACAGGAGACCACCAAGATTACTGCATTCTCTCCCCATTCCTGAGTGGAAATGAGAGAGTATCTCTATGGATTTCGTCACGGGATTGCCGAAGACACCAGGTGGCCATGATTCTATTTGGGTTGTTGACAGGTTGACCAAGTCAGCTCATTTCGTACATGTCATCACGACCTACACTCCATCTAGATTGGCCAGGCTTTATGTGCAGAATATCATCAGACTTCATGGTATACTACGCGAGGTGGTGTCTGACAGGGACTCAAGGTTTACATCGCATTATTGGCATCCGTTCATGTCAGCACTACAAACAGAGTTGAAGATGAGTTCAGCATACCACCCACATACCGACGGACAGAGCGAGCATACCATTCAGACGCTTGAGGATTTACTTCACGTATGCACTTAAGAGTGGAAAGGGCCATGGAAGGACCATCTGCTGCTAGTGGAATTCAAGTACATCTATCATTCCAGTATCGGCATGGCACCATTCAAAGCTCTATATGGGCGGAGATGCCTCACACCTCTCAGTTGGCGTGAGGTAGGTGATCATGCTCTCTACTCCGTGGATCTCTTTGAGGAGACTGCGAGAGTTGTTGATCTTATAAGGCGAAAGCTTTTGATGGCACAGAGCCGCCAGAAAAGCTATGCGGACCATCAGAGGAGAGATTTGGAATTTCAGGTATCCAATCCTCTTCTCTTACTCCTTTGGCAAATATGACTTAATAAGTTTTAACTTAATCTGAACACATTCCTGTAAATTGCAGGTGGGAGATTCGGTATTTATTCGAGTATCTCCCATGAAGGGAATATAGAGATTTGGCGTTCATAGTATATTGACGCCACGATATGTTGGTCCATTCGAGATTCTGGCTTGAGTAGGGAAGGTGTCCTACCGAGTATCCCTTCCTCCACATCTTTCAGCTATTCGCGACGTCTTCCATGTATCCAACTTGAGGAAGTATGTACACGACCCTCGACACGTGATCAGCTACGAGAATCTTGACGTGGAGCCAGACTTGACATATGAAGAGAGGCTAGTACAGATACTCGAAAGTGTTATGAAGAAGCTTCGCAGCAAGGAGATTCCATTGGTCAAGGTGTTGTGGCACTGACACGGTGTCGAAAAGGCGATGTGGGAGACCAAAGTCGACATGTGACACGATACCCACAACTTTTCTCAGGTAATCACTAAAACAAGCCATGTCTTTGGAATGAAGAGCTTAAGCGATTGATGAAAACTACTTTGAACAAAAAATGATCTCCAGATTATATTTAGTAAAACCACGAATAAACTAGATTGCAATTGCATGAGAAGGGGGGAGAAATAATATTACAATTAGAAAGATCAACACATCATCCTTTTCCTTTCATAATTAATATGTATCTAATTTAATTAACATCAATGGATGCATGACATTGACTGATAGTAGCATCAATGGAGTTACTATAATTCTTGTGTTTGGATCTTAAATTCTGTCAATATCCGTGAGACTGCTGTAAACACACTTTGTCATGCACAATTGTCTGTCGAAATTATTGAAATCAAGTTACTGTCTATGTTGAAAATGGTTTAAATTCAGTAATTGTTTGCTGAAATTAATGAATATAGTTATTATTGAAATTACTGCAGCAGTTGATAAATTGGAAATTTAAACTACATTGTTCTATATAAGATAATATATTGTAATTTGTTATTAAATTTTGGTTAAATTAAATTAAGCTACAACAGTCAAGTAGATTCATTAATATTCAGTAAATTTTTGGTTAATGTGAAATTAAATGCAGTTGTTAAGTTGTTTTACAAATTTCAAGTGTTCTAAAGTGGTTAAGAATATAAAAATGTCTCGTGTATTATACCTGACAGTCTGCATCACAAACACCAATGATTAAAGGATATATTAACTAAGTTCAATTAAGATAACATTACGAGAAGCACGCATATTTCATGGTCCAAGGTAGAAATGTCATGACTTTGGTCCCACATAGTTCACTAGTTTTAGGAATATCGGGTTGATTGGGATGATTGGCCTATATATATTTTACTTAAGACTCTACTATTAGAAAATTAATCAAGACTATGGATTAACTATGGATTTGGTGTAAGTGAATCATTCCTGGAAATATTATTCCCTAATCCATTAGATTGAAATAATTGGATCTTAAAAGGCATTTGAAGTCGCACAAACATAAAATGAATTTCATCAATTTCTAATCTCACATTATACATTTCAGAGAAACTGGTGAGATACTTGTTATGAGTCAAGTAAGCATCGACGATTAATGACTAACAAAAACTGTTAATAGTACGGGTCACGATGATCCTCACACCTGACCGTGCGAGGGCACGGTGACCCTTAACTGGGCAGGAGATAGGAAGCCCGGTTAGGGCAGCAGCCGCCAAGTGTGCGGGTCTAGGATCCTAGTCTTTTACACAATTTTTACGCGGGCTCGCAGTGTTTTTACGCCTCGTTGGGATCCTGACTTTTGACCAGTTCTGCTGACCTTCTGTTTTAGGATACCCATGCGGAAGATCCTCGGTTTTAATTTTTCGTACGAGCTCGTTTTCCCGTACCGATCAGGTCGGTTTTTTTAGAGTGACTTTTCCAGGGAGTCTCTCTCTCCCGTCTCTGGGGCGTAGTTTTGGAGTAGACCTTTTCTTCTATTGGACCACACTTCCAATAAGATGGCGAGATAGAAGAACCTCTTAGGAGGCTACCTCACCTCTTGAGTTAGTTACTTTTCCGCCAACAGGGTTAGCGATGCGACATTTGAATCATCTAAGGTTACAATTGGAGGAGTTTCAGTTGAACTCAGAATGAAGTATTAAGGATCTTGTCTAAGAGATGAAGTCAATTATAAGTTGTGTTGACTAGAGTTGTTCATAATAAAGTTAGTGGGTGTGTTGAAAACTTAGTTAGGATGCAATACACCACACCGCATGCTTATGGATGCACCCCAACCCTAAGGCACTCTTCACGCCTTAGAGTCATAGTGTGAGGTCGCATATAGTCCAAGACCACACACTATTCACTAGATTTGGGAGGTTAAATCGAATCATACAACAGATTAGAATTTCACCTTTCCCATCATCAAAATCCATAACCACAATATCTAAATAACAAATGAATAATATATGTATATATGGGTTGCCGATTAATAAATAATTATATATATATGAAGGGCTAAGGGGCAATGAAGAAATCATACAATTGATTCATTAACTATATAAGAATACAACATATGAAAGTTATTGGGTAAAACTTGAAACATCCCTCACAGTAGTTTGAAAACTTTCTTCATAGTAAGTAGTTATAAGAGTTGTTTACACTTTACTACTTACTTCTTTTGTAATCACCATAAAATGTAGGCTTAATTTATTAAATTTTCGGGATTTACCAGCGTTCGCTGACACCTCTTCTACCTTCCATGTTTTGGCAGGCAAGCAGCATGCAACTCAGTAGTGGGTTGATGATTACCGGCGATCAGGTATATTCTAGACGGTACAGTTTCTTTTGTTACAGTTTTTGATTAGTTATAATGTAAATGCTTACTTTTCTCTTCAGTCAGATTGTTAGGATACATGTATATATTGTCAGCCCTTTTGTACATCATGTATATATTTATGAAAGTTAATGAAATAGAATGTTGGTGTCACTTGTTGGTGTTGGTTCTGTGCTGATTGCAGTGAATATGAATGTCTTGGCATCAAGCGAAAAATTTCCCCGTATTTTCATATACTCAATGTGATGTTTAGTGGATGTTGTATTGTGAATGAGGCATAAACGGGTGCCCGGATCCGAGGGCGTCACAAATAGCCATGTCGTCCATGAGAGAACCAAGTAAAACAAGGTTGATTGTCATCATGCCAAAGATATGATACAAAAGGGACTCATGACTATGACTCATATTTCCTAGTCAGACCAATCGACAGATATGTTGACAAAGCTCTCTCCAGAAGACCTTTTCTTTTAAAAGAAAAGGGTGCAACGTCGAGGAGACGTCCATCCAAAAAACTTCTATATATTCACATACTCAAACCATAAGGTTAAAAAGCCCAAGAAGCCCGAAGACTCTTGGCATGCTCTCTCCATAGGACCCTTTCAAAAGTATTATCCAAAGTTGAGCATGATAGATATTTATACTCCAGCTTAAGGGGTAGTGTTGATAGATATTCATTGCACCCCATCAAGAATACTTGTCTATGAGAGATTAGTCTCCATTGTAACCCTAACATTATTTTTTCCCTTTGTAAGGAGGGTTGGGGTACCTATTCATATTATAAAAATAATCTTTTACCCTTTCAACAAGATTGAATAGACAATTACCTAATGCAGTCTGCTACCATTTATATTCCTAATCTAAGGCATGGCGACGTTTGCTATATTAATGGAAAGATGTCCAAACCTCTCAAGGATGACAAAAGTTGGGGATCAGTGATATATAAATGACAGTCATGTCAAGACTTAGATCATCACCTTTGTCTCCACTATTATTCTCCCCTCATATTCAATCTCTTATCATACAGAACTAGATTATACATGGCATATGGCTTGTCTTAGAGACCATACATGACCTGAAGAAGGAAAACATTTGGGCCTATCAACTGACACAAGAGATCTACATTCTCAAACATGTGCAGATGTTTGTAGCCTCATACTACACTGTCTTGAAGTCTAAGTGCGAAGACTTGGACTATTATGAGAAGAGTACTTATAATGCAGTTATAATCAGAAACATTTTTAGGATGGAGTACAAAAGAACATAATCTCCATCTTCCTAAGTGGATCTAAATCCCGATTTCAAGAGTGTCAAGAGCCAAACTTCAAACTCTAGAACCAACTTGAGCATAAAGGAGGTGTATTTCAGATTGATGGAGAAGAGTAGAGAAGGCATGCAATGAAGCCCAATCGCAATGATACACCTCATGAGATGAGGGGCATTAACATTTTAACCTTATGTCTCTCGAGGAAGAACCAGTTCTTGCAAACATACTCGAGTGCACGCGCTGCAAGAAGGTAGGTCACAGAGCTCATTTTTGTTGGGAGGTCCACCCTAAAAAGACGTACTAAAGGAAGAAATGAAGAAAGAAAACAAGCCAAGATACAAGAAAACTGTTGCTACTGTTTTGGATTAAAAGAAAAGGCTATGGTAAAAGAACTCCAAGAAGGGAAAGACATATCATGAAATTTTCACATCCACTAGAGTTAAAAGTTCCGTTGTCAAATTTCAGCATCCATATTATGAGATATATGACTGAGCCAAATATAATTCACTTAGATGCAAATTTTTTTTAGGCCAAACTTCGATGCAAATATAAACTGTCCAAGAAAGAGATGAGTGACCCGCCTTTTCATTAAAGTATGTACTATGGAGAAGTCTATTAGATATAACACAAGAAACTGTGTTAAAAATTACAAAGGGTGGTTACCTGTGAGAACAGTGTTGAGCAGAAGAACACCCTGCAACAAATAAGTCAGAGTAAAGAAAACAAAATAGGCAAAACATACAACAACATGACAACCATAAAAAGAATGTGTAAACAACATACTATTGCACCCAAAATCTACAAATTAAGCTAAAACAGAAGCCCAATATGACAGGATAGCATGTTTGGGATGCTAAGATCTAAACAGCTGCATGGCAATTAGACTTGATTATACCACTGGACAAATTGCCATAACAACAAATTCTGGAATTTTTAACCTAATTCTGGACTATTTACTGCTTTTAGATTACTTTGATTTGATCTTATCAATTTAGTAATCCATTGCATTAGCATATTTCAGAGTAATAATATATTTGAGTAGTCTGCCTTTTTTTCCACAAAAGGAGGCCCAAAGAAAAATATGTTAAGAACTTTTAAATGCAAGTGAGCCTTGGTGCAAAAGTTGTTTCTTGAAGAAAAAAGCAAGGTGAAATCAAGCTCAAACGACTTAAAGGTGGTCTACACCCTTCCTATGGAGTCAGTACATAGAGGGAGCTTTACAAACATTGCTGCCATCTTTTTGGGAGAATGATAAGAAGAAGATAATACAAAAAATAGAGATCCCTAAAGTTTGACCATGAAAAAAAAACAAACCTGAATGGCCCATCTTTCGAGATTTCCGTGAGATGGAATAGAGCAGCCTAAGTCTTCTTTAAGTTCCTTGAAAATATTAACCAAACTTGATGGAACCTTAATCCCCTCTGGCACTGAAAAAGCAAGACCCATTGCTTGACCTGGTCCATGATATGGATCCTGATGTATAATTGTTAGAGTAACTTTATTATGTAGTTTTTGTTTGTCCTCATTATGTAAATTACCCATAGAGCTTTTCTCCTATATAAGAGAGCTCTAGGGTTAATGGTAATCTATCTTATTTGTTCCCTTCAACATGGTATCAGAGCGGGTTGATTCTGAGAGATTTTCATTATGTTCTTCGTTTTTTTTCTCCCGAGATTCGATTTTTATTCTTGAAAATCATTGTTCGTGATACAAGAGAAAAGTTCTTGAGATTTCTCTTTGTGAAGATTGTTCTGAGTTTTCTCTCTATCGAATTCAAGATCTAGGGTTCCAGTCTGGAATCCTAATCTCTTTTCATCTTCAGCCGCAGACGTCCCAATCCATGGGCGATACTCCGCGGTGCAGTCCAACCTCCTTGTGTACTTCATCACGGGGGCTGATCGATTTCTCAAATCGCGCGATGCCCAGCGTTACCCTGGCGGCTCCTCTTCCAGCGCAACCCCCAGGCGGGTTCGATTCTCCTGGCTATTCCTCAAGCGCCCCGATCCAGGCGCGCTCCTCCTCTCCTAAAAGACGGCGCCTCCATGTGCGTGAGCCCAGGCGCGCGAAGCCTAGGCGTGCCCTTTCTCTGGTCAAGCGTGAGTCCAGAAGTCCCCCCCGTACGGCGGGGATCAAAACTCCAGTGGGCGGCGTCGGCATATCTTGCGTGGAAGGGTTCCCATGGGAACCAACGGGAATGAAAGAAGGGTTCTAAGGGAGCCCTAAATGCTGGGCCCCATCATTATTATAAAAAAAAGAAAGGGCAGACGTGTATTAAAAAAAACAGAAAAGAGGGGAGGCGTATGTTTGGGCCGTTTGGGCTGTTTTCAAAAGAAAAAAATCTCTCATATGAAAAAAAATATGTTCAAAAAAAAGAGGAAAAAAGGATGAAAAGCCGAAGGAAAAATTGTTGAACGGCTTATTGCAAAAAGAAATACAAAAAAGAAGAAAAAAAAGAGAGAAAAGAGGCGCGTACAAGAAAAAGCCGTACGCATATGCTAACAAAAAAAATCGAAAAAAAAGGGAAAAAAGTCGCGTACAAGAAAAAGTCGTACGCATAAAAAAATGTGATTCATGTTTGCTTCTCCCAACTTGTCTTTATTTTCATTATTCTCATAAGTTTGGGAGAAAGGGGGAGTAAAAGCCATATGCATCCTACATCATTGACTGACAGACCAAATACTCAGAGGAAGGAAATGACATCTATGTGCCGCCTCCACCTCCTTCTGTTCCATGCTCTAATCTACCACCACAGTCTACTCCACCACCACCACAGTTTACACCGACGGTCCTAGGCCGGAGTTCTTGAACCCTAACCCTACCCGACCCCACCCGCCGCCCTCTCCTCTCTCTCCTCCAATCGGCGCCTGTGTCGCAGCGACGGCGGGGCTTGGCCTCTCGGTGCCCTAGCGCATCTCCCGTGCGCTGCTTGGCCTCTCGCGCACCCTAGCGCATCTCTCGCGCGCCCTGCGGGAGGCCTCCTCGCACCTTGGCCTCTCTGGTGCCCACCGTGGAAGATCTCCTCCATCGCACCTTGGCCCCTTCTGCTGTGCGCGCGCGTCTTCGCTCATCAACGCCGCCTGTCTTCGCAAGGTCGTGCTCTGCGCAAGACCTGGCGCCCTATCGACCTCTCGCGAAGCCTGGCGAATCATCCAGTAGCGCATATTATCTCCTGTGTATGCCGTACATCATCCAGTAGCGTGTTCTGCGCATCTGCGCCAAAGACAAGCGCCAAAGCCAAGCGCCAAAAGCATCTGCGCATCTGCAGCATCTGCGCATGTTCCTGTAGTGCACGCAAGTTATGTGCGTATGCACGCAAGTCATGTGCAAGTCATGTGCGTATGCCCTAGCCGTACTATCTTGAATGCACATGCTTTATGTGCGTGACCGCTTTGAGTCTATGTACAAGTAGACGCTGTCGTCTGAGTGTTTAAACCCAGTTACAGGTTATTGTTGTCGTCATGTCAGACAACAAGGTAGATTTTCCATCTGTGAGCGCCTTCAAAGGTTCCACACCCATTGCCGTTACTATGGGTTACAAGGCGGATCTATCAGAATGGATCATGGATTCAGGTGCATCACACCATCTCTGTGGTGACAGAGGTCAGTTTAGTGTCTTTCATCCTGCTCAATCTGAACGATCGGTGGTGATAGCTGATGGTACATATTCCCCTATTACTGGCCAGGGGGAGGTGCAGGTGACTCCTACCTTGAGACTGTCCAATGTTCTCTATGCACCAAAGTTTTCGATGAATTTGCTGTCTATTAGTCAACTCACCAAAGATTTACATTGCCGTGCTATATTTGATCCATCTATTCTTGTGTTTCAGGACATATTAACGGGCAGAGTGATTGGGACTGGCCGTGAGCAAGGGGGTCTTTATAGACTGGTGCAATCTTCTTATGCTGGTGTATCTCCTATGAGGGCTGGATCGGTGTCACCCTACACTTGGCATCTTCGATTTGGCCATCTTCCATTGCAAAAAATGGTCCATATTCTTCCACAGATTTCTCCCAAGTCTAATTTTCAGTGTGAGGCATGCCAACTTGGCAAACATCACAGGTCGTCTTTTCCGAGTCGTATAGGTACAAGTCATCATGGTCTATTTGAGCTGCTACATTTTGATATTTGGGGTCCCAGTCGTGTCCCTGATCTTCAAGGGCACAGGTTTTATCTTGTTGCTGTCGATGATTTCTCTAGACTTTCTTGGGTCTTTCTTCTTAAAAATAAATCTGATGCTGGTCATTTTATTCAGTCTTTTATTATTGAAATAAAAAATATTTTCTCTGTTAAAGTGAAGTACATACGGTCTGACAATGCTCTAGAGTTGTGCAGTACCCAATTGTCCAAATTTCTTATGTCTCATGGGATTGTGCATCAGACGTCGTGTGCTTATACCTCCCAACAAAATGGGGTGGCTGAACGGAAGCATCGTCATTTGTTGGATATGACCAGAACCCTTTTGATTCAGAGCCGTGCCCCTCACTCCTATTGGGGGGATGCGGTTCTCACTGCCTGTTATCTTCTTAATCGTATGCCTTCGACAGTGTTAGGGGAGAAGATTCCGTTCTTGACTGCGTTTCCCGAGAAGGATCTTTTCTCCCTAACACCGCGTGTTTTTGGGTCTGTTGCATTTGTTCATTGTTTTTCTCCTGGTCTTGACAAGCTCTCTCCCAGAGCTGTCAAATGTGTTTTTGTGGGTTATTCCAAAACCCAGAAGGGATATCGGTGTTTTGATCCAGTTAAACGAAGGTACTACGTCAGTGCAGATGTCACCTTTTTTAAGTCCATTATGTATTTTTCTCCTACAGGTGACAGACTCACTCACTCAGAGGAAGGAAATGACATCTATGTGCCGCCTCCACCTCCTTCTGTTCCATGCTCTAATCTACCACCACAGTCTACTCCACCACCACCACAGTTTACACCACCACCACCGCCGCCGCCGCCGCCACCACCACCACCACCACCGCCGCCACCGCCACCACCGGCTACTGTTTATTATCCTCAGGTCTATCAGCGACGGCCCTCTGCTCATGTGCCTCCTCCATCATCCAGCACGCCCGAGGTATGTACTGATCATTTGAGTTCTACTGATGGCACAGGTGATTTGAATGCGCAGATGGATGTACAGGGTACTGATGGTACTGTCACTCCTCCAGTCGATGACCTACATATACCTATTGCTCATAGAAGGCAGAAGCGTGCTCGGACGATGAATCCCAAATATGGGATGGATTTTTGCTCTCAGGCGTCGTTGGAGCGTTTGTCCCCGGACTTTCGCAAGTTTGTTGTTGGGTTATCGGCAGTACACATCCCACGGTCTTATCAGGAGGCCCTACAGAGCAGCCCGTGGCGTCTTGCTATGGAAGAGGAAATGGCGGCGTTGCAGTCACGTGGTACGTGGAGTGTTGTGCATCCTCCACCAGGTGCGTCCATTGTCGGAAGCAAATGGGTTTTTACTATTAAGCATCGGGCAGATGGTACGATTGATAGATACAAAGCAAGGTTGGTTGCTCGTGGGTTCACCCAAACATATGGGGTGGACTATCAGGAGACGTTTTCTCCAGTAGCCCGTCATTCTACCTTACGGATTCTCATTGCAGTTGCTGTTGTTCGCGACTGGCCCCTATTTCAGCTTGATGTCACGAACACCTTCTTGTATGGTGACTTGCAGGAAGAAGTCTATATGCAGCAGCCGCCAGGGTTTGCTGCTGAGGGGGAGTCCAGTATGGTGTGCCGTCTTAATAAGGCCATATATGGCCTGAAGCAGAGTCCACGGGCTTGGTTTCAGAAGCTCTCGGAGTTGATTGAACAGAAGGGCTTCGTCAGATCTACAGCAGATCATACTCTCTTTGTAAAGAGAGACCAGCGAGGTACTGTGATCATCCTAGTGTATGTTGATGATATTGTTATTACTGGCAGCAATGAGCAGGGCATTCAGGCAGCCAAGGAGTTTCTTGGCGAGCAGTTCGTTATGAAGGATTTGGGTACACTTCGCTACTTTTTGGGGCTGGAGTTTGCACGAAACAGGCAAGGTATGGTAATGACACAAAAGAAGTATGTTACGGATCTATTATCTGAGACAGGTATGGCAGGATGTAGACCAGCTGCTACTCCTATGGATTCTAATGTCAAACTTTATGATGATGACTCTGAGGAAGTAGACAAGAGACGATATAGAGAGCTAGTGGGAAAGCTCTTGTATGTCACTATTACCCGACCGGATATAGCCTTTGCGGTTAATAGGGTAAAGCCAATTCATGGAGCAACCCAGGCAGGCTCACATGAATGCTGTTTTTATGATCTTGAGATATCTGAAGTCGTCTCCAGGCACTGGTCTTCTGTTTAGAAGAGATACCTCGATATCCGTCACAGGTTATGTTGATGCAGACTATGCTGGGTGTCCTAATGATAGAAAGTCAACTTCAGGCTTTATTGTATTTGTTGGCAGCTCACCAGTAGCTTGGAAGAGTAAGAAGCAAACTGTAGTGGCTCGATCTAGTGCAGAGTCAGAATATAGGGCAATGGCCCAAGGTAGTGCTGAGATGATGTGGGTTAAATCAGTTTTTACTGATTTAACTATTGATGTTCCACTTCCCATGCATCTGAAATGTGATAACCAAGCAGCTTTGTTCATAGCCAATAATCCAGCCTTCCATGAGAGGACGAAGCACATTGAAGTAGATTGCCATTATACACGGGACTTAATTCAAAAAGGGCTTGTTTCAACTTCTCATGTATCATCAGGAGAGCAGGTTGCAGACATGTTTACCAAGGCCCTTGCTAGGGTCCATTTCATCTTTGTTGTTCCAAGCTGAGCATGTTGGATATATATGCTCCAGCTTGAGGGGGAGTGTTAGAGTAACTTTATTATGTAGTTTTTGTTTGTCCTCATTATGTAAATTACCCATAGAGCTTTTCTCCTATATAAGAGAGCTCTAGGGTTAATGGTAATCTATCTTATTCGTTCCCTTCAACAATAAGAAAAGAGTTCCATTTATATTTCAGGCTATCCAATCTTGAAGAGCACAACTTGCAAGTTATTATCATGAAACAAATGTCAGACGTTAAGCCAACTGTATATAATAAAGTCAATCCAGGAGCAGGCAAACATGCAGATGCAATCTTTCCCGTGTGTGATGATGATGTCATGCCTACTAAAAAGCAAACATAGACAGTTTTTGTGTGCGTATGTTCTTATGCATAGACCAGTAGCACCAAACTTTGTATTTCCAGTTCAAAGTGGTGCAAACAGCATTCACAGCCCCTTAATTTTTTATGGCAAACATGAAAAGAAGATATAAATAGGGGGACACCAAATAACCTTAACGGTTGCACTATAATACTCTAAAAAATGTTTCACGATACCAAATATCATATGTAATGGAACAAAAAATTATCAAGGATCAACAATTCCCATAACACGAATGAGTACTCACGTTATGAACAATACTAACATACTTTTAGGTTTACTGTTGAGACATGCAACAGTGTTGCTTCATTTGAATGTTCTTTTAGCATGGCAAGCAAATCTCCAAGGACAAAGTCCTCTAATCAGCTTCCATTGGCATTTGGATCTTGTTAAAGATCTAGCTATTGTTTGTGGCTTGTGGTCTCGTGTTTAAGTGGGCCTATATAGAGCTATGTTGTATGTACTACTTGATTCGTAAAGAAGAAGAATACGCAGATCGAACCCCTGAAGGTCCTCCCATGGAGTAAGATGGTCATCTTAGTCACCTCAAATTACATATATATATGGGTAAAATGTATATGCTACTATGGAGTTGCTAACTTAGCTACTCCCACCTTTTTATTTTTATTTTTCATGGTATTTTTAAAAAACTCTAGGGCGATTTAAATCACATATTGTCATGATATTGTCATTCAAATTTCGACTCATTTCGAGATTCTTATCACATCCATCAAGTTTGTCAAAATTTGATGTCCCAAATTTGCTAAAATTGACCCCTTCTAGATGGACATGTTAGGAGTGCCTTTTTTACGAAAAAAAAATATTACAAAGAAATAAGGAAGGGTGGGAGTAGCCAAGTTAGCTACTTCTTGTAGCATATACATTTTACCCTATATATATATTAGTCTTTTTAATGTTATTGTTGATGCCCTATGTTAGATTATTATTTCCAATATAGTATCAGGGCAAGTCATTTCAAGATTCTTCATCATGAATTTGTGCTAGGCATTGAAGAAGCCAAAGCAGCAAGAGCTACAATCAATTTGAGTCTATCATCATCGAAAAGAAAGAGTTTCGACTCCTTATTAGCATTTGGCACAGTTATTATTTATTTCCTTTTAAACTTATACTTTGTTTTTGTTTAAGTCAAAGGGGGCATGTTATACACTCATGTCTACTCCATTTCAAGAAAATGGGGAAAAGAAAGAGCTAGTAAAACAACCAAAAATAAAATTTGAAGGTAGTTTTTTTTATAAAAAAAAATAGAGAGCAAAAGATTAGAAATGGAGAGAACAAGCAACAGCAAAATTATGAAAAAAATGAAGTTTTTTCGTCCCCACATTTGTTTCTTCTCCCAACTTGGTCGGTAATCTTCGTGTCCAACAACTATGGGAGAGGGGAGAGCATTATAGTAAATTTTATTGATTGTATCATTCTTCAAGTTCTCTAAAAAGAGACTTTTTTGTGGACATGGTCCACGTTACAAGATCCATTCAAAATTCCTGTAAGAAAAAACCGGCTTTCAAGGTTTCTATGGAAGTGACCCATTGTTGAGCCTTCATATAGGCATCCCCACTATTTTCATTCCTTGAGAGATGAAGTTATCTTCCAATGAGGCGACACATTGTGGTCCATAGTTCTCTAGGAGGGTGATTCATTGCTATGTCGACAACTTCAATCGATCTAAATGTAGTGTGAAAGCACCTTCTATCATGTCAATGAATCAGCATTCCAAACTCCAACCCTCCAATTTATCATCACCTATATAACCTAAAATAAAACATTGTCATTGTCAACAACCAGAGGTGCACATTCAGCTGATATAGTCTACTAGTCATTTATTCAAAATGCCAAGTAAGAGTTTTTTGTTGGTCCAAGTTGAGCATTCCATCGTCTAGTCTGAGAGAAAGTCTAGAGAGAGATGAAAGTTGTGTTAATTGAATCATGGTATGTTAAGTGACAAGAGTGGTAATCCTTCTAAGGTACTCTTGCTTTTTTTGTTTATTTATGGCATAGCCTTAACCCTAGTCTCCCCTTACATAAGCAAGTCTAAGGTACCATCTCTCAATAAAACAAAACATTCTACAATTAATCTTGTATCAGAGCCCCCCACATAAAAACACATCGAACACCATCCTCAATGTCTCCACCTCCGCCTTCCTAGCGGCCAACACCACCCCCCAATGCCTCTGTGTTTCCCTTGCCCAATCCCGATGGCCCCTACCACCGCCAACGACCCCTACTACCCTCATGCCGCCAATAAGCCATGTTATCATATCTATCCACCAATAAGTGATTCTCCAATATTTAACTGTATCATATGAGGCCTCATTTGCCTCGTAAATAATTTGTATCAAATCTATATATATATATTTGCATATCGGTAGCATGTAGTATTTGCACATATAAGATGTCAGAAGACTCAGGTGGACATCAAGGAAGTAATGGAGGGAGCACAAGACTTCCCTCATCCCGAGGTTGGATGACACCAACTATCCGAAACAACATAGATTTTCTTTATAATCGGAAGAGGGTGCGACAAGGAACACATTCAACTAGATCCAAAGCATGTAGTGAAAATTAGAAAGAATACAATATCAGACAAAGACGGTGAATGGCCTATTCTTGGATCATAGTGAGTATCATTTCCAAAATTAAGATGAATTGATCTATCTACTATGAAAATACATATAATATATGGAGTTCTATGAATAAAAGGTTTAGGAAAGACTAGAACTTAAGTTTGGTATTTTAGACTGTTTATGACGATGAATCTAAAGCGTGTTGGCCAGCCATTAGCTGAATATTTCTCGTAATAGAAATTTATGTTTGAAAAATACAATGTGTATATACCATGAATGCAAATTTCCATAGCAAAAAGATATTGTAAAAACATGGCAGTTATATATCAGATGATTATGGCTTCTAGACCACCCATACTTAAGGAGATGTATGGCAAACCGAACTGCATGTCTATCACCAACAGGAATGTTGGTTAGCAGACTCAAGGTCAAATGCTACTCTTGCAGCTTCATCAAACCAAGGAGGATGCAACAAATATCGAAGACGTGATTGTGGTCGCACCACGACCCCTAAACATATGGTGTACATTTTGTGGAAAGTCTGAACATCTTAAAGTCAACTGTCGGGCCAAACGTATCCTAAATCTTATTGCTCAACCATCAGCAATGATAGTAATTAATAGCATGTGATGGTCTCTAAACAAGACTTTAATGATCCGATGCATTACCTGAGTATGCTAAGTTATGGTAGCTACACCTTCCCAGCAGGGTGATCATTCGGATATGATTGTTGATGCTCACTTAGATATCTTTGCTTGTTCTATTAAGTATTGTTGGGAGAAATGAGCAAGTTGTTTATTCCATAAGCCCTAGGCTCTCTTATATAGGAGAGTAGCCTATGGGTAAATTACATAAAGCATACAACCGAAATTAGAAATAACAGAAAGGTACGGCTACTAATGTGTATGCGTCAACACTCCCCCTCAAGATGGAGCATAGATGTCTATCATGCTCAGCTTGGATGCACACTTCTGGAATGGGCCTCGAAGTAAAGCCTTGGTGAAGATATCAGCCGTCTGATTCTCTGAGGTGACATGAGATGTAGCAATGAAACCCTTCTGAATCATGTCACGTATGTAGTGACAGTCAACCTCAATGTGCTTGGTCCTCTCATGGAAGGCTGGATTGTTTGCAATGAACAAGGCTGCCTGGTTATCACATTCCAGCTTCATAGGGAGCGGTATATCAATATATAGATCTGTAAGAAGAGCTTTTACCCACATCATTTCTGTGCTAGCCTGGGCCATAGCTCTGTATTCTGATTCAGCACTGGATCTGGCTACCACTGTCTGTTTCTTGCTCCTCCACGAAACTAATGCCTCTCCAACATAAACTGCAAATCCTGAGGTGGACTTCCTGTCTTTGGGGCATCCTGCATAATCTGCATCAGCACATGCTGTGACAGAGATCTCCTTTCCCTTCTTAAATAGCAAGCCTGCACCTGGAGATGATTTCAGATATCTCAGAATCATGTGTATAGCATCCATATGGACCTGACGTGGTTGCTCCATGAACTGGCTCACACGATTCACTACGAATGATATATCAGGTCTAGTGATCGTGACATACAGTAGTTTGCCTACCAGTTCTCTGTACCTCCTCCTGTCCACCTCTTCCGTGTCATCATCATAGAGCTTCATGCTGGGATCCATTGGTGTCGTAGCAGGCCGACACCCTAGCATACCTGTCTCACTCAATAGATCTGTAACATATTTTCTCTGCGACATCACTAATCCATATTGATTTCTAGCAAACTCCAGTCCCAGAAAATATCTCAGGACTCCCAAGTCCTTGGTGACAAATTCGGTTCCCAGTCTTTCTTTCGCCTGCTTTATGCCCTGCTCATCATTTTTAGTAATCAAGATGTTATCAACATAAACCATGATTACAATAATACCTCTAGTGGTCTTCTGCACAAACAAGGAGTGATCAGCATTGGAGCGCTTGTATCCTTGTTTCTCAAAGAGATCTGATAGCTTCTGGAACCAAGCTCTGGGACTCTGCTTAAGGCCATAGATAGCCTTATGTAACCTGCATACCTTGGAACACTCCCCCACAACAGCAAACCCAGGTGGTTGTTGCATATACACTTCCTCCTGTAAATCGCCATATAAGAATGCATTCTTCACGTCCAACTGATGAAGTGGCCAGTCCCTAGCAACTGCAACTGACAATAAGATCCGTAGGGTGGAATGACGTGCCACAGGCGAGAAAGTGTCAAGGTAGTCCACCCCATATGTCTGTGTGAAGCCGCGGGCAACCAGCCGTGCCTTGAATCTATCAATCGAACCATCTGCATTGTGCTTCACTGTAAACACCCACTTGCAGCTCACTGGGTTCACCTCTGGAGGTGTAGGAACCAAACTCCAGGTTCCTCTGGACTGGAGTGCCGCCATTTCTTCCTCCATTGCTAGCCTCCATCTGCTATCCTGCATAGCTTCATGATGATTCCTCGGAATCTCGACAGCTGAAAGTGCGACCACAAAGGACCTGAAATCTCCAGATAACCTCTCAAAAGATACGGATGCTGATAAGGGATATGTAGCACAGCTTCTCTTCGACTTTCGCAGAGCAATAGGTACATCCAAATCAACTATGTTCTCCTCTGGCCCCTGCAACGTATCCTGCTCAGAAATGTCGTCAGATCCATCAACATTAATATTATCATTACATACCATAGGCGAGCTAGTAGACGAGTCATGACCATGAGCGGGAGGAAGCCTGCGGGTATAATGATATGGTAGCGGTGATATAATTTGTGGTGGCGGCGGTGGTGGTGGTGATGGCGGTGTTGACGGCAGCTGAGGTGGTGGAGGTGGTGTCATATATATGGAGTCAGTGAATAGTGGTGGTTGCTGCTTGTCTCCAGAGGCTGAAAAATACATAATATTTTCAAAAAATGTAACATCTGCACTGATCATATACCGCCGACGCTGAGGATCAAAACACTTGTACCCCTTTTGAGTTCTGGAGTACCCGACAAAAACACACTTGACAGCCCTAGGAGAGAGCTTGTCAGTACCAGGGGACAACTGGTGGACGAATGCAACCGACCCAAACACACGAGGCGTAAGTGAAAATAACTCCTTGTCGGGATGAATGATGGTAAACGGGATCTGTTCATTTAGAACAGAAGAGGGCATACGATTAATGAGGTAACATGCCGTGAGAACAGCATCACCCCAGTAGGAGTAGGGGACATGACTCTGTATAATAAGAGATCTCGTGACATCAAGAAGATGACGGTGTTTTCTTTCTGCAATTCCATTTTGTTGAGACGTATGAGCACACGACGTTTGATGGACAATCCCTTTTGAGGAGTAGTAACTAGCAAGAGCATTTGTGCACAATTCTAACGCATTGTCACTTCTCACAAATTTTACCGCAGTGGAAAAAACATTTTGTATTTCATTGATGAAATGAATAATTATATTTCCGGCTTCAGATTTATTTTTCATCAGAAACACCCATGACACCCTAGAAAAATCATCCACAAGTACCATATAAAATCTGTGTCCCTGATGATCAGGTACACGACTAGGACCCCAGATATCAACATGAAATAACTCAAACTTGGAGGTACTACTCCGACCAGGACGACTGGGAAAGGACGACCTGTGATGCTTTCCCAACTGACACGCCTCACACTGAACAGATGTGTAAGGAAGACTATAAGGTAATACATGACGCAACTTCTGAAGCGGTAAATGACCACAACGCAGATGCCACAGTAAAGGGGATACTTGTCCAGCAGGAGAGGAAGTGGTTCCAGCGAATGGGGTCTGATTCAAGCGGTAGAGGCCTCCCTGCTCATAGCCACGACCAATCACGTTGCCCGTATGGATGTCCTGAAAAATCAACGAAGATGGATCAAAAATTGCTCGACAATGAAGATCCTTCGTAATCTGACTAATTGACAACAGATTCATTGAAAAATCGGGTGCATGCAGCACATTCTTGAGCTGCATGGAAGATGTCAGTCTAATCTCCCCCTGACCAGTGATCGGGGAATGGGTGCCATTGGCAATGACTACTGTCCGTCCTGGAGGGATCTGAGTGTATCCCGTAAGAAGACTCTGGTCGTCACATAGATGATGTGTAGCGCCTGAGTCCATAATCCATGGCAATGTATCAGATCTACTACTGTGAAGTGCAAGTGTACTACCTGAAGAACTGGTAGATGCGGAGGCAGAAGCAGCAGCATCCGAATGACTCTCTGTAGTCGGTGCCGGACTGGATGGTGGTATAATGCCCCTCAGACGGGCAACTAGATCATCAAACCGCTGATCCAGGGTAGCAGCAGACGGAGGCTCTATTTGCTCAGCAGCTCGAGCTGATGCAGGAAATCCATGCTTCTAGTAGCATGTGTCTTCATTGTGTCCGACTCGATGACAGTAGGTGCATGTTGGCCTAGTGCGGCCACTCCTCCCACGGGGTCCACGTCCACGACCCTGGTGATACGAACCACGACCTCTGGTTGCTGCCATGGCTGAAGAGTTCTGACTTGCAGCAGTTGAGGGAACTGTGATCCGACTCAGTCTATGAAAGGCTTCCTCCATTGGAGGAATAGTAGAGTCGGCCAAAATCTGTGATCGTGCTGCCTCGTACTCAGGATCAAGTGCAGCTAGGAACACGCCCACCATAGTGGTGTTTCTATATGTCTTCTGTTGTTCTGGCGTGGCTGTCAAGGGCATGAAGCTATATAGCTTCTCGAACATCCCTCTCAGTGATGTATATAGAGAATGTAGAGGGCGACCATTCTGCTTGATGGTGAAGATATCATGCTGGAGTTGCAGAATCTTTGTCTCGTTCTTTGCCTGGGAATATGTAGCCGCCAGAATGTCCCACATATCCTTCGATGTAGGTTGATGGAGAATGTCATTGGCAATCTCAATTGCCAACGTACCAGATAGCCAAACTTTGGCGTATGCGTCATCAGCCTCCCAGGAGGCATAGGTTCCAGTCTTCTCAGTAGGCTCTGGTTCGGTAAGAATATGCTTCTTACCAGTAGACTTCATCATGCTCATGAACTGCATTGCCCACAGTTCATAGTTGGTACCGTCCATCTTGACAATAGGCGCTGGACCACGGAATGCGCCAATAGATGGGATATCTGCCTTGCTCTCTGACATATTGAAAATGAAGACTGGAACGATTGACAAACACTGTGATTTGTCTACAACGACATAAATGGGTTTAGTTGCACGTGTAGACCTCACGCAACTAAACCCATGATGATGTTCTGGGTCTTAGGGCTGGAAACCGTGCACCCGCACAGGAGCTACAGGACTCGGAGCACTTGATGCGCACTGGATGCGCAGTAGATCGCGTGTGCTGTGCACTTAGTGCGCTGGACTCGCGCACTGGATGCGCTGAGCACGCGCTGTGAATGCGCGTATGGCTCACGCACGTTGTAAGGTGCTGTGGATGCGCTGTGGATGCGCTGTGGATGCTCGGTCAGGCGCTGGGAATGCGCAGATCATGCGCGATATCGTGCACTGGATGTGCGCGCGTAGGTGATGCGCAGATCACGCGGTGGCGCGTGCCGTAGATGCGCCTGAGGTGCATCGAGATGCGGCTGGGATGTGCCGCAGATGCGCAGATGCAGCGCAGAAGCGGCTGGGATGCGCCGCAGATGCGCTGGAGAGGCACCGATCGGAGGAGAAGCACCCGAGGAGAAGGGCGGCGCCGATCTGCAGAGTCGAGAGAGAGAGGGGGGGGCGACGGGTGGGGTAGGGTTAGGGTTAGGGTTTCAAGAACTCCGGTCTAGGACCGTCGCTCTGATACCATGTTGGGAGAAATGAGCAAGTTGTTTATTCCATAAGCCCTAGGCTCTCTTATATAGGAGAGTAGCCTATGGGTAAATTACATAAAGCATACAACCGAAATTGGAAATAACAGAAAGGTACGACTACTAATGTGTATGCGTCAACAAGTATAGTTATCATGCTAATTGGTTAGTTGATATCAATGTTTCTACTCATCTATGCAAAGAGAAAGGTCTCAATTGATAGACAATGTACCCAGGTTGGACTATACATGTGGTAGGTGGGAGGTTATCCCCTGTATAAGGGAGATTGGAATTTACCATTGCCCTTAAGATCAAGCGCATTGATGTTCTTTTTCATCTTGAGTTCAGCATTAGTTTGTCATCAATCAGACAGATTTTTAGAGCGCTCAACTGCTGAGCTACTTTTGATATTAAATCATTAGTTTTCGGAGTCATCTTGACTAGGAGGATGATTGGAGCAAATGTGAAGTTTATCACTTGCTCCAGTTCTCGATTAATACGGCTTGCTCCAAGATTCGGTTTTCTCCCTCTTCATGTGTTCTATTGCACCAGCACTTAAGTTGCCCCTCCAAGCATGTGCTTCGTCATGTTTTTCCCCAGCTCCCTCCCACTATATGTGAGCCATGTTAACGAATAAAGCATCATCATAGCTGTTATCCAACCTTTGACACTATCCATTTATTACATTGTTTGGGTTGGTCCGCCTTGATGTTTAGGGACCTAGTAAATATACAAGTCATCAGAGGAATCATTATTATATTATTCTTGTTAGAGTATGTGTTACTTATCATGTAAGATGGGTAAATGGATCCTTCCAAGATCCATTTACCACATCCAGAGTTTAGTCCCACATTTATCAGTTGTGGGATTTGGAGGGTCTGTGGAGGCTATATAAGAAGCCCCGGACCTCTTATATCCAGTGAGAAAGTTCAATGCAACATATGGCCCTTTGAGGCCATCTCCTGTGGTTTCATCCTGCTCCTTAGGGAGTAGGGTTCCACGTAAAAATCCCGATGTTCCTTATTGTTTTTATTCCTTTTCTCTAATACGCTTCCGCAATTATATTTTCTAGCATGGTATCAGAGCAGGTTTGATTCTCGAGGGTTTTATTGTATTCATATTTTGTTTGAGAATCGAGATTTAGTTCTTGTTAGAAAATAGGAATGCGAAAGCGGAATGATAAAAAGAGCACTGAGAACAGAAAGATAAACATGAACACCAAGAATTTTTACGTGGAACCCTACTCCGTAAGGAGCGGGATGAAACCATGGGAGAACGCCTCAAAGAGTTGGTAGTCTGTTGCTTTTCTCAATGGATAAGAGGGTGAGGGGCTTCTTATGTAGCCCTTATTGAGTCTCCACATCTCACAACTAGTAGATGTGGGACTAAAGACTTGGATGTAGTAAATGGATCATGGAGTGATCTATTTACCCATCTACTACAAGAGTGATGCATAACCAAATACTCCAACACTCCCCCTCAAGCTGGAGCATGCAATGCTCAGCTTGGACAAACAAAAAGAAATCTCAAACTCACGCTACAGGAAACTACGGACAATATCAACTCAATACGTACAACTGTCGGCTGCTGTCGAGGACGTTGCTTCTCATGCCATGCAGGTGATGACCAAACGGCCTGGAGTGCGAGTCAAATAGAGTGTGCTCTGTACTGCGTCTTTCAGAGTCACTGAAACTGGATGAGTCTCCACCTGGAGAACTCTGGACCGCCACATGTAGAATACTAGATCATGTAGACAACTGCTCTATCTCTGAAGGACCGAACTAAAAAGCCGTGGAGACAACCTCGTCGGAGTCCACGGTCGCTAGAGAATGGAGTCTAAAGTCTCCTCGTCGGAGAACTGGGTCTCTCCCATACTGGCTCAAAGAATGGGATCTCTACTCTGGAGTACCTATGAAACCACATGAAAACCCTAGCCACATGGCATAGGGAATGGGGTCTCTACTTTGGAGTCCCTAAGGATCACATGAAAACCCTGGTCGAAACACAAAAGATGGGAACCACAAACAATGATGGCATACATGTACACATTTGAGAAGAGGACTCGGAACTAATCGTCGAGTCTAAACATCTGAACTGTAAAGTCTGAAAAATGGATGATCTGGAATCTGGCATCTGACCTGTGACTCTACACAATACTCTCCCTTTCTCCCAGACTGGTTGGAAAACAATGACGTCGACCATGTTGAGAGAAGATAAGAAAATGGGGAAACAAAACCAAATAAACCGTCACATTTTCTCGACTTTTCTCAATCAATTTTTTTAAATCATTTTTCTCTCGGATATTTCATTCCTTCCTTTTTTATAGTTGTCACCTCCTTTTTTTCACAAATAAGTCATTCACACATTTTTTTACAGCTTTTCTTCTTTTTTAAACAACTTTCAACATTTTTTAACAAACCCGTCCTTTTTTGGAAACAATCCCCCCCTTTTTGGGCATTTTCCAGCAGTCGAAGCCCACTTGGGTTTTTACAAAAAGTTAATGAGAGAAACAAAATGAAGAGGCTACTTATTTAGGGTTCCCAGGGAACCCTTTTGCTTGAAAGGTTGCCGCCCCCGAAGGGGTTCTTGTTCTCACGGGTGGCCACAGGTAGGCGCAGCACCGAAGATGAGGCGGCTCAGGTGATCTCCGACTGGAGGCGTCGAAGATGCACCGCCTGCATGAGGATTCTGCGACCATATGCGGCTAGAGCCTATTGACATGTCATGTGCCGCCTACGCGCTTGGAGTATTGCGCGGAGGAGGAGCTCTCCACACGATGGACCCTGCACTCTATGTCACCCCCGATGGGGATCTGTCGCTGATGGAGGAAGAGATTGTCGTCATCGGCCTGGAAGGATTCGAGTGCCGCCATGTCTCATGCGTGATGGAGGCAGGAGGATGGAACAGCAGTAGGGCTCACGCCTGGGGCATCGATATGGAAAAGCGATGTTGCTCGCTCCTAGGGCATCGATCAGGGGCATCGATCTGATGAGGCAGTGCGCCTAGGTTAAACAACGATGAGGCAGGAAGCGGAGGGGAATCGTCGCTGCCGCAAGGAGAAGGGCGAGTGAGATGTGATGCCTGGAGATGCGCCGTTGAAGGAATAGCGCCGCTTGGAACATAGGGTTTCGACGAAGCCCTGGACTTGAAGGAGTTGCGTCGCCTTGTGTAGAATCCTTCGAAGAGAAGATCAGGGCTCTTCCTGCCCTACACTTGCTTAAAACAGGGTTTTAAAAACCCTAGAAACTGGAACTCGAACGTTCTTGAGCAACAGGAATAATCTTCAAGAACAAGATCTCCAAAAAATGAATCTCAAATAAAAATAAAGAACTTAAAATCCTCGAGAATCGACCCGCTCTGATACCAGGTTAGAAAATTGGAATGCAGAAGCGAAATGATAAATAAGCATTAAGAACAGAAAGATAAACATGAACATCAAGAATTTTTACGTGAAACCCTACTCCCTGAGGAGCGGGATGAAACCACGGGAGAACGCCTCAAAGGGCTAATAGTCTATTGCTTTTCTCAATGGATACAGAGGGTGAGCGACTTCTTATATAGCCCTCACTGAATCTCCGCATCTCACAACTAGTAGATGTGGGACTAAAGACTTGGATGTGGTAAATGGATCCTGGAGCGATCAATTTACCCATCTACTATAAGAGTGACGCATAACCAAATACCCCAACAGTTCTAGGGTTTTTTTATTGAAACCCTAATTCATGGTTCTTGGTCATGTCTTGAAGATTTATTATGTCTAGTTCTGAAGGATATGCATTCTCCGAGTTCTGAGAATATTAGGGTTCATAGGAACCCTAAATTCGGTAATTGGGCACTTGATTCCAGTCAAAATCAATCTCCAGAATTTCTAGCAAAGAAGGATCCTAGTGATGGTCTTTTTCAAGCTTGTAAAAATCAAAATACTAGGCCGACTAGTCGGTCATTAGTCGGGCCGACTAATCAGCCGACTTTTACATCAAACTTTTATATTTTTTTATTTTTTGCTTTTTTTAAAAGCAAACTTATTCTGATATGCTTAATGTTATATTTGTTAGAAAATCGGAAGCGGAAGCGAATATGGAATAAAGATAATAAAAGAAAAGAACAGCGGGATTTTACGTGGAACCCTACTCCGTGAGGAGTGGGATGAAACCACGGGAGAAGCCCTCAAAGGGGTGTGTTTGTCTATTGACTTTCTCATCTGTTACAGGAGGCCTGGGGCTCCTTATATAGCCTCCACAGGGCCTCCAAGTCCCACCACTGAACGATGTGGGACTAAACCACTGGATGGGGTAAATGGATCTCCTCCAGGATCCATTTACCCTGCTACAACACAATAGGCGCATACGACTTATACTCTAACACTCCCCCTCAAGCTGGAGCATGCAATGCTCAGCTTGGACAAACAGAAAGAAACTCAACTCAACGCTACAGGACACTACGGACAATATCAACCCAACGCGCACATTGCTGCAGTCGAGGACGTTGCTTCTCATGCCGTGCAGGTGAGGAGGACGAACGGGCTGGAGTGTGAGTCAACTGAAGACTCGGAATCTGACCATCGAGTCTGAACTGCGCCTGAAGTCTCCTCGTCGGAGAACTGGGTCTCTCCCATCTGGCTCAGAGAATGGTGCACTGCTCTGGTGTACCTATGATACCACATGAAAACCCTTGCCCTCAATGGCATAGGGAATGGTCCTCTGCTCTGAGTCCCTATGGCTCACATGAAAACTCTGGCCGACAACAACAAGAATGATGGGGACCTCGAACTGATGATGGCAACATATGCTCATCTGAAAATGACCGCACACTCGTGCGTGTCTGAAACTGGAGACTCGGAAACACTGATCGTCGAGTCTGAAACCAAAATGTAGAGTCTGATCAACTGGCTGGTCTGGAGACTGGCATCTGAATCTGGAATCTGGATCATGAACAGACCTATGACTCTACATAATACTCCCCCTTTCTCTCATACTCGTCGGAAAACAGACAAATCGACAAAGTTGGGAGAAGACAACATAATGGGGAAAACAAACATCACTTGCGGCTTTTCATTTTTTTAATAAGTTGTTACCTTTTTTTTGTAAGCCGTTCCTTTTTTTTCGACGTTTGCATCATCAAAAAAAATTTCTCGACAATCGTGCGGCTCTTTTTTTTTAAATCATTGCACGCATCTCTTTTTTTTAAGAATTCCACCCTCTCTCTTTTTTAAGCCGTCCACCACCATTTTTTTAAACGGCTTTGCACATCATTTTTTTTTTAAACCATCGACCCGATTGGGCCATGTATCAGCCCCCTGTTGGGCACCACCTTGGAACATCCCAACATAATTTTTTTTTTAATGACAGCATCTCTCTCCCCCTTTTTTTCTGTTGGGCCTCTTTGGCATCCCCAATTTTTTTTTTAAAATCAGTCGCAGTCTCTAGGGCTCCCTACGTGGGATGCCTTCGCACCAAGCGTGAAGCCGCCCCCGTTGGGCTTCTCTGTCGCCGCCGAAGGAACAGACTGCAAGGTTGCGGTTGGATCTGGAGAAGCGAACTGCGCCAAGTGCGAATCATGGAACAGGAGGTGCGCGCCGCCTGCGTCGATCTGGTGCGCAAGTGCGCCGCCTGGCGATGGAGCTCGGGTTTGAGGGCTGGAGGCGATGGCGATGGATCTCGGGGTTGGGGCTCGGGCGATGATGATGGCGCCGGGGTGCTGCGGCAGGGCTGGTACCGCAGCCTGATGGTGCTGCACCTGGGTGTGGAGCGAGAGAGGTCGCCGCTGGAGCTCGCCGCCATGCACCTGATGGGCTTCTTCGACTGCGCCGCCTTTGGGATTCCAGATCTGGAGCGCACGCACGGGATGCGTGAGGGCGTCGCCAGGCGCCCGTACGAATTGTTGAGGATGCGCAGGGCCGCGTGGAGCTTGGAGCGGTATGGGATGCCGCTGTGCGCGGAGGAGGGTTGTGATCTTCTCGGGGAACATCGGTCCGAGGATAACGTGGATCTCGCCCGCCATGGATGATCTGTTGTTGCGATCTAGAGGCGATCGATCTTGAGGGCTGCCTGCGCGAGATGAGTTGGAGGACAAATCCTCCGCCGATCTGACAAGGGCGCATGATCTTGACAAAATCTCCAGAAATAACAACTCAACTTGCAATATTAGGGTTTCAACAAAACCCTAGAGCATGATCAAATCTGAACATAATAATTTTCAAGTGAACAATCGAATCTCGGAAACAAAGAACATGAAAAATAATCTGCGAGAATCGAACCCGCTCTGATACCATGTTAGAAAATCGGAAGCGGAAGCGAACATGGAATAAAGATAATAAAAGAAAAGAACAGCAGGATTTTACGTGGAACCCTACTCCGTGAAGAGCGGGATGAAACCACGAGAGAAGCCCTCAAAGGGGCGTGTTTGTCTATTGACTTTCTCATCTATTACAGGAGGCCTGGGGCTCCTTATATAGCCTCCACAGGGCCTCCAAGTCCCGCCACTGGACGATGTGGGACTAAACCACTGGATGGGGTAAATGGATCTCCTCCAGGATCCATTTACCCTGCTACAACACAATAGGCGCATACAACTTATACTCCAACAATATTTAAAGTCAATTACTTCTTTTGTTTCATTATGAGTATAGAAAATATACAAATCTAAGTTAATACATAAGCAAACTTATTCTAATATGCAATAATGTTATATTTAAAGTCAATTACTTCTTTTATTTCATTATGAAAGTATAGAAAATGTACAAATCTATGTAGAAAAATGATTTATATTTAAAGTCAATTACTTCTTTTATTTCATTATGAAAGTATAGAAAATGTACAAATCTATGTATAAAAATAGTTTATATATTTAAAATAATTAAAAATTCAAAATCAACTAATGGCTGACTAAATCCGATTAGTCACCCGACTATCGATTAATCATTAGTCAGTGACCCCGCCAATCGAGTACCAACTACGGCTTTCTGCAATCTTGGTCATTTCGTTCATCTACTGCAGACAGCCAGAGATCCTAGCGAAGAGAATTCCAGGTCTCGCATCAGGAGACCTTCTTGCTACTCCGATCTCATCCTCTTGGTGGTGCTACCTCCAGCCCAGGAAAAGAACCTCCAAGCAGCGCCATCTACATCGACAGACCTCCAATGCGGAGGTCGTTTGGCCTCATCAGCCCAGAACAATGTCCCGGCCTGTCCGCAAGCACCGATCAGCCACAGGTCGCACCTCCTAGCGACGCATGCACCTCTGTGTACGCGGGCCACATCGCATGCGATGTCGAGCCCTATATGCAACGGTGAGGGCAGCACAGGTGGAGCCGCCCTTCTCTACCTCGATGATGGCGGCGTCAACTCCATCAGTAGGCGGCAACCTTCCAAGTTGTGCCTCGCGACAAGCTCTAGACGGCGGCAACTCTCAAATGGCGATGCCCTTCTTCCGGATGGCGTTTCCACCTCGCGCAGGCAGCGCCATCCAGATCGAGCTCCAGGGGAGTCCATTGTGCCACCCTTCCGATCGTCGCATCTCTCTCATCTCTTCGAAGCTCCGGGCAGAGCATCTCTAGGCAGCCTCTCCATCGTAGCGTTGCAAGAGCCCCATCGAGGGTTGGTGGTCTTTCGAAAGCAAAGGGTTCCCAATCGGGGAACCCTAAATAGGGTTAGCCCCAATGGGTATCGCAATTTATTAAAAAAAGGAAGGATAAAATAATTTAAAAAAAAGAGAGGGAGAGTCATGCGATATTTGGGTCCAGAGTTGGGTCGTATGTAAAAAAATGAGACGGCTATAAAAAAAGAAAGAAAATAGTTGAGAAAAAAAAGAGAGAAAGAAAAAGCCAGAAAAAAAGAGGAGAATGAATGACTAATTGAGAAAAAAAATGCTTTGAAATAAAATTGAAAAGAAAAGCCAAAAAAATGATCGGCTTATGTGATGTTTTGTTGTCTCCTCATTTTCTTGTCTTCTCCCAACTTGGTCAACGTCATTGTTTCCCGACCAGTCTCAGAGAAAGGGGGAGTATTATGTAGATTCACAGGTCTGTTCTAGATTCAGACGTCAAATTTCAGACTAGCCAAATGTTCAAACTCTACAGTTTAGTTTCAGACTTTGTGGATTGGTTCGGAGTCCAAGTTCGAGGCACGCCATATTTGAGTGCCACATTTTCTTCGAGTTCTCCAGAGAGAGACTCCTTTTCAGACTCACATGTGTGCGATCTTTTTTATGTAGTCCCCATCTTTTGTTTTTTGTCAGAGTTTTTGTGTGATCCATAGGGACTCCGGAGTAGAGATCCCATTCCCTATGCATGTGGATTAGGGTTTTGATGTGGTTTATAGGGACTCCAGAGTAGAGATCCCATTCTCTGGATCAGTATGGGAGAGTCCCAATTCTCCAACGAAGAGACTTCTTCAGACTCCATTCTCCAGCGACCGTGGACTCCGACGTGGATGTCTCCACGGCTTTTTCAGTTCGGCCCTTTTAGAGATGAAGCAGTTGTCCACATGATATGGCGGGCCAGAGTTCTCCAAGTAGAGACTCATTTTCAGTTGCAGTGACTCTGACAGGCGCAGTATAGAGCACATGCTCTCCGACGAGAAGATTCAGTTTGACTCACACTCCAACCTGTTTGTTCCTCCTCACATGCATGGCATGAGAAGCAACGTCATCGACAGCAACCGATAGTTGTGTGCGTTGAGTTGATATTGTTTGTAGTGTCTTGTAGTGTGAGTTTGAGATTTCTTTCTGTTTATCTCAGTTGAGCATTGCATGCTCCAGCTTGAGGGGAGTGTTAGAGTATGCGTCACATATTATGTAAGATGGGTAAATGGATCCTTCCAAGATCCATTTACCACATCCAGAGTTTAGTCCCACATCTACCAGTGGTGGGACTTGGAGGGTCTGTGGAGTCTATATAAGAAACCACAGACCTCCTGTATCCAGTGAGAAAGTTCAATGCAACATATGGCCCTTTGAGGCCTTCTCTGTAGTTTCATCCCGCTCCTTAGGGAGTAGGGTTCCACGTAAAAATCCCGATGTTCCTTATTGTCTTTATTCTTTTTCTCTGATATGCTTCGACATCCATATTTTCTAACAATTCTTATTGACAATTATTCCCTCAACTTGAAGATTCTTCAATGATAATGCATGGGATTTCATCTCATGTGTCTTGTCTTTTTTATCCTCTTGACGGGTTGTTCATCAAACTACTTTTGTTCATATTTCATAACAGGAAGGAGTTGTCAAATGCAAACATCAAGACATTCTCGATGTTCCTCGTGGTTTACTCATACATTATCATATTTCAAGCTCATAATAGGGGGATGTAGCACTTACCATTGCTTGTTTAATTAAATGCATGCCTTCCAAAAGATTATATTAAAGAGCGCATACCCATTGAGTTTTTATACATGAGAAAGGGGGTGTTCATGTTTTTGCATTGCCTTTGTTCAAATTCTCAAGTCTTAGGGATAAGTTTGCTACTAAAGCAATTAAATGTGTGTTCTTAAGATAAGCTAGGAATCAAAAGGGATGGTAATGTTACAATGCGAGTCAAGAAGGCACTACTATTAGTGTGGACGTCAATTTATTCAAATCTATATTAGGTCAGGAAGGTACTCATGTGCCTTAGTGCCTTGTTGTCTCTGAAACTGCAACAATAATTATTCATATATGTCAGTGTGAGCCACTAGTTAATCGGTTTTGATTGTTGTGGAGAGAAAGTATTGAGTTGCTTACTCATGAGGTCTTAGGGTTCTCTTATATAAAGGAGAAACATGTTGGGTAAATTACATAATGTAGACGGAAAAAAAATACATAAAATGAATAAAATATAATGAATATCTCAACACCCCCCCAGCTGGAGCATACATATCAATCATACCTCAGTATGGAACAGCATCTCTGGAATGGCCCTCTAGCCAGGGCCTAGGTGAGCACGTTCAATCTCTGTTCTCCTAAGCTGACATGAGAGGTGGATATAAAACCCTTCCGAATCATGTCTCGAGTGTAGTGACAGTCTACCTCGATGCTTACTCCTCTCATGGAAGGTTGGATTGTTGGCAATGAAAAATGCAGCATGATTGTCGTATTGGAGGTGCATGGGAAGAGGCACCTCAACAACTAGATCAGTTAGAACGGATCTGACCTACATCATCTCGATGCTTCCTTGTGCCATGACTCTATACTCTGATTCTGCATTAGACATGCGATTTGTGCATGCTTCTTGCTTTTCCATGATACTAAGGAGTTCCCTGTTAACACTGCAATGTCAAAGGTAGACTTCCTATCCTTGTGACATCCTGCATAATCTGCATTTGCACAAGTTGTGACCACAAGGGATGTTTCAACTGCCAAATAGAAGACCAGTGCTAGGAAAGGTCTTCAGATACCTCAGAATCATATGGACCGTATCCATATGTATTTCTCTAGGATGCTTCATGAACTGACTCACTCTGATCACTGCAAAGGATATGTCTGGCATGTTGATAGTCATGTATAGGAGCTTACCAACGAGCTATTTGGACATCCTCTTATCTACCTCCTCTATGTCATCATCATACAACTTCATAATCGGGTCCATGGGAGTAGTCGTAGGATTGCAGTCTGCCATGCTCGTCTCAGAGAAGATCTGTAAAATACTTCCTCTGGTCATTACAAGACCTCGCTGGTTCCTGACGAACTCAAGTCCAAGGAAGTAGTGTAGGCTGCAAATGTCCTTGCTTACATAAAAGAAATCCTTAGTTGTTTGAGTGTCATGCACATCATCTCATGTAACAATGATATTCATCAACATAAATCAATATAGCAATTGTACCTCTATGAGACTTCTGAACAAATAATGAATGATCTGCAGTCGATCTAATGAACCATTGATGCTTTATCAAATCTGAGAGCTTCTGAAACCATGCTCTTAGACTCTGCTTAAGGCCATAGATAACCTTATGAAGTCTACAAATCATATGACACTCCCCTTTAGCAGCGAACCTCGATGGTTGATGCATGTAGACGTCCTCTTACATGTCACAATATAGAAAGCATTCTTCACATCAAGCTGATATAGTGGTCAATCATGTGTCGTTGCAACAGAAAGAAGAATCCGCAACGTAGAATGACAAGCTGCTGGAGAAAAAGTATCCTGATAGTCCACCCCATATGTTTGGGTAAACCCACGAGCCACAAGCCTCACCTTGTAGCGATCCATGTTGCCATCTGCTCGGTGCTTCACCATGAAAACATGCTTGCATCCTACGATAGATGCTTCTGTAGGAACTGTAACAATGCTCTACGTGACACATGATTGTAACGTGTGCATCTCCTTCTCCTTGACAAGACGTCGTTGACTATCATGTATCGTCTCCTGATATGTTTACGGTATCTCCACAGCTGACATCCCCACGACAAACCTCATGAAATCCTCTGAGAGTCGCCCCAAAGAAACATGAGCTGCAAGAGGATAAGTAGCACAAGTACATCTCCGCTTCCGCAGAGCAATAGGGACATCAAGATCACATGTATCCTCCTCAACCTGGAAACTACCCTCCTGAGAGGGCACCTTCTCATCATGTAAAGTAGCCTGCTGCATGGACAAATCACCAATACCATCAGTAGAAACAATGTCTTAATACATACCTAGGGTGTGATAGATGATGGGGAAGGTCCATGAGCAAGGGGACTATGGGAGGCCTGCAGACACAGAAACAAGGCAACAATTGGGCCCAAGTATTGGGTGGTGGTGTAGGAGTAGCCACAGGAGCCGGTGGTAGAGGTGGTGGTGGTCGAGGTAGAGGTGGTAGTGGTACAGGAGGTGGTGGTGGTGTAGGAGGAGGAGGAGGCACATATACCTCCTCTCCAGCGTCAGACAGAGTCAACCTACCACATATAGGAGAGAAATACATAACATACTCAAAGACGGTGACATCAACACTAACATAGTACTTCCGTCGAACTGGATCGAAGTAATGGCATCCCTTCTAGGTACGAGAGTATCCTACAAAGACATACTTGACAGCGCTAGGGGAGAGCTTGTCACGATCAGGAATCAAATGGTGAACAAAGGCCACAAGGCCAAACAATCGTGGTGTAAGGGAGAACATGTCCTTCTCGAGTAATGCAATCGCGAAAGGGACCTTCTCTCCAAAGATAGAAAATGGCATGCGGTTCGCCAAGTAGCAAGCAATGAGAACCACATCACCCCAAAAAGAATGGGGAGCACAACTCTGGACCAAAAGTATCATGATCACATCAAGTAAGTGGCGGTGTTTGTGTTCGGCAATACCGATAAATCAAGGTCTGTTGTATGGTGCCAAGAGACCTGAAGAACTTAGAACGTTGTAATGTGCAGAACTTTATGGTATTGTCAGAGTGAATAAACTTGACAATAGCAGAAAAAATATTCTTTGTCTCAATAATGAAAGATTTAATGAAAGAACCAGGTACAGAATTGTTTTTCAAAAGAAAAATCAAAGATAGTCTAAAATAACCATCCACAACAACTAGATAAAAATGGTGTCCCTGGTGATCAAGAACACGATTAGGACCCCAAATGTCAAAATGGACAAGCTCAAATAAATGGCTATTGATACGACTCTGACAACTAGGAAAAGAAGAGCGATGATGCATCCTAAGCTGGCAATCCTCGTACTGGAAAGTAGAATGCGTGGAGATTTGTGGGAGGACATGACACAGCTTCTGCAGAAAAAGGTGACTAAAACAAAGATGCCACAAGTAGGGTGGGGCTAATCCAGTGGGAACTGTAAAGGAACCGACACTAGGAGACTGGACCAGTCGGTAGAGCCCCCGTTACTCACGATTACATCCAATGACCCTGCCCGTGATTATTTCATGAAACACAAGAGAAGAGGGGTCAAAAATGGCAAGACAATGCAGATCCTTAGTGATCTGACTAAAAACTGGTGAAGCCTTCTCCCACTATAAGTAGGGTCGACTACATGGATTATTGCTCAGATCCATGTTGAAAGATTCGGCTATTTTTTTTATGATTGTCGACTACCTAACGCAACCCCACCCCCACCCCCACAAGGGGGGATTTGAACCTTGATCTTTTGGGCGGTAGGCACACTGCACTACCACCAGACCATTCAGTAGGTGGTAGGCAAACTGGTCTTAATGATCTAACTGATATAAAGTAAATTAATTTGAAAATCAAGTGCATATAACACATTCTGCAAGCTCATGGATGGTGTCAAATGAACCTCCCCCTATCATGCAATAGGTAAATGGATCATGTTCGCAATTGACGACCCATCTACCATGAGGTATAGATTTGTATGAATTGAACTGTGTGCTCTGTCTCCACACGATGATGGGAAGCACCAGAGTCCATGATCCACTCTATCATATCTGCCCTACTACAACTGGTAAAACATATGTTATACCTGAGGAGCTCGAAAAAGATCTAGGAGAGGTTGCAAAATCTAATGATCCTGCAATGGTGACGGCAGCAGGATTCATTATTTCCCTCAGATGGGAAACGATGTCATCAAGAAATGAATTTGTATGAGGAGTTGAATTGTCTGGAGTCTCCAATTGCTCAGCCACATGAGCAGACGCCGGGTATCAATATTTATGATAGCATGTATCCTCAAAATGACGCAGACGATGGCAATAGATACAAGGGTCATGCTGACGTCCGCCTCCTTTGCCACAGAGACCACGCCCTCTGAACTGAGTAGAGCCTCCCCTATTGCAAGTTGCAGTCATTGTTGGGGAGGTCTCTGTAGTGGTTGAAGGAGGGACACTAATCCTACTGAGGCGACTGTACACTTTATGGGAGGTATGGTTGCACTTGTAAGAAGTTGTATGTGTGCTGCCTCGTACTTAGGGTCAAGAGTAGCCAAGAAAACTCCAACCATCGTGGAGTTCATATATGCCATCTAATGCTCAGTATACGTGGTCGCGGGCATGAAGCTATGAAGCTTCTCGAACATACCATGAGGTGAAGGGTTGAATGTATGCAGAGGATGACCGCTCTGCTTGGTCGAGTAGATATCGAACTGTAGCTGAAGAATCTTGGCATCATTCTTTTCTTGGTCATACATGGTTGCCAGGATATCCCACATCGCCTTAACGATGGGCTAGTTCACAATGTCACTTGCGATCTATGTAGTAAGGGTACCAAAGAGCCAAATATGTGCGCATGCGCCATCTTGCTTCCATGAAGCATTCCTCCCAATCTTATCCATCGGCTCCGACTATGTCAGAATGTGCTCATTGTTATTGCACTGCATAATGGTCAAGAACTGCATGGAGCACAAATCATAGTTGGTCCCATCCATCTTCACAATTGGAGTCTAGTCATTGAAGGCGTCGTACGAAGAGAAGACATCACCCTCGCTCTCTAACATGATGGACAAAAGGAGGCCGAAACGGAACTCGACTGGGGTAGTAAACCAATCCAAGCAAGTCTACACGATCATATGGAGGATTGGTTGCACGTATAGACTTATACAATCATCCTCGTCATTCCTCGATTCGCGCTAGGGTCGAAAAAAATGATTTATTGGCCTGAAATCACCTTTTTTGTTAAAATCAGACTGTACAGCAGATCTGGGCGACGCTGGAGAGGAATAGAAGGGCCTTAGGGGCCTGACGGAGGGTTGACCAATGATGAGGTTGCCTATGCAACAGTTGCGAGGCCCGACAGGGGCCTGTGCGGTGTTGTTGCTATGGCGAGGAGGCCTAAGTAGGCTGGGGCAACGCGCAAGTTGCCCTGGTAGGGGTAAGATGATGTGAGAGGCCCCGATAGGGATGGGCAACTGTGCGGCCAGCCTCAGAGAGGAGCAGTTGCTACACATCAGCCCAAGGAGGAGGGGCGGCGACGGCACATGGCCTAGGGAAGGTCCCCGATGGCATAGGAGGCGGAGGAAAGGGGGCGTCTGGTGGGGTTAGGGCCTGGGGTATGAGAACTCCAATCTAGGACCGTCGCTCTGATACCATGTGGAGAGAAAGTAATGAGTTGCTTATTCATGAGGCCCTAGGGTTCTCTTATATAGAGGAGAAACATGTTGGAAAAATTATATAATGTAGACAGAAAGAAAAGAAAATACATAGAATGAATAAAAGAAAATAAATGTCTCAACAACTGCAATATCAATGAAGGCGACCCATTCTAAGTCCACACCTACTCCTACAAAGATGAGTCCTTCAACAGAGTTTTTAGAAACTAACAGCTTTCCTCCAGTAATACCACTACAGGCACTTTTGATGTTAGGACTAAGGTCAGTACTATAAGTGATGGTATATGACTTAAAAAGGGAAACAATAATGTATCATGCATCTTATCTTTACAGTAATGTCCATCTCCAACCTTTAATCACTCTACAGTTATTTATCAAGGCATTACCAATCAAAAAAGATTCCAAACAATCATATCGAGGCACTATGTGACTCCAAATAATGGCATGTCATGGAGGGGGAGATGATTGCTCGCATATCCCATGGGACGTAGCAGACTGTAGATCTACTTGCATATGGCAAAGTGGTACAAGATCCACATAGGTCTTTCCAGTGAAGTACAACCCAAATGGCTCGATTTCTCAATACATAGCCAAGTTGATAGCCATGGTTTATATGCATACATGAGATTGAGTATTTTGACACCTTCTCCTCAATGGCACACCTTTTAACAGTTCAGATTCTTCTTTCTATAGCAATGTAACTTGATTGTCACTTTCATCAGTTTGATGTGAAGAATGCCTTCCTTTAGGATGATATATAGGAAGTTATCTATATGCAACAACCTCCCTACTTTGAGGCTCAAAGTGAGTACCAAAGGTTGTGTGCTGAAGAACGGTAATTACAACCTTAAATAACATCCTTGAGCCTACTTCTAGAAGCTATTAGAGATCCTTAAGATTCCATGCCCATCTGACCATTCTTTGTGTGTGTAAAAGATGAGGAAAAGGCATTGTAGCTATGCTAGTTTACATAGACAATATCATCCTCGTTCATAATGACTTAAAAGATACTGTGGGGGTAAAGAAACAGTTGGCAAAGTAGCTTGTGGTCAGGGATTTTGGACTAGAGAGATATTTCCTCGGGACCAGATATGTCCCAAAGGAAATACAATACTGATTGTTGCTAAAGATTGGGATGTTGGGATCCAAGCCGTTCGACATCTTATGGATCCCAAGGCACGCATCTACGAGCATGAAAAGATTGGAGACATGAATTATTAAATGCAGTTGGTTGGGAATCTGTTACATTTAACCATCACTTCGCTTGATATATCGCTTCCAATTAACAAGTTAAGTTAGTTCATCAATTGCCGTACTCAAGCCTACTTTGATGCAGGCATGATGACATGAAATACATCAAATCCTCTTCGGGAAAGAGATTGGTGTAACATCCGGATTCTAACGAACCCGAACTCGACCCGAATAAGGTCCGAATAACCCAATAAAGTTATCGGTCAATACCAAATAACCTAAAACAATCTATTGATCATGAATCAAAAGTCGTTCGGGCGAAATCGACCAAAAATCGGTCACTTCGAATTGCGCGCCGCGAAAAAGCCGCGACGTAAATTCGGAAACCGCGAAATGAACCGAGACCGTCATTGGAACCGATTCGACGATACAAGACCAACGGAATCGACCGTTCGTCAATCGGAGGTCGTTTGATATTTTTAAATCACAAAATTTAACCTTAAACAAAAACCATATCCGAAAATTTCGGGTGTTCAAAACTCGATCGAAAATATGTCAATATTATACTCATATTGATCGTCGTTCTGAGACGATCAAATCAAGATATTATGTGTAAAAATCCGAGTCCCGAGGTGCACGTACAGTCCATCTTTAGATTTGTAAAAAAAATAATTAAAAAAATAGATAAACAGTAGCAGTCGGCTACTGTTAGTGTAAAAAAAAGATAAATTTTGAATAGAAGCCACCTAATTCTAATTTCTCCACATGCACCTCCAAACATTTCCACTTGGCATTAAACCTTGAACCTTTCTCTCTCCCTTTTCCCTATAAAAACAACCCCAATGTGAGAAGATTCCTCTCCCTATTTCTTCCCCCCTTATTTCCAAATTATCTCCAAGTTCCAGCCGTGAGAAGGCTCCAGCCTTCTCTTTGGAAGCCCTGCTGCAATCTTTCAATTGGGAGGAAATGCATGTTTGAATCAGCCCAAATGTGACCTCTGAAAATTCAAGGTACAACCCTATTCCCCTTATTGCTGCCATGCATGAGATGTCAACACTTCTTGATTTCTGATTTATGCTCCTTAAGGGTCCTGATCTTGTTGGATTCCTTCTAATATATCTAGATAAAGAAGAAGAAAGGGCAATAGAGTTATATATATAATAGAAGGGTGAAGTAATGTTGATTTTATGAAGATCTGGAGTCTTTGATTACATGGAAATGTTGCAATGTTTTTACCTCTGCTACACTATTCCAGAAAATTAGATAAAATATTGACCGTAAATTTGAATTACATGAAAAATATTTAATTATTATCAAAACCTATTATTATAGTAATTTAAGCCCAAGTATATATAAGACAATACCCAAGATTAGTTTTGTTCTGTACGGTTTACAATTTTTTTTTGATGAGGACATTTATTAATGAGCGAAAAAAAATATATCCATGGCATTAATTACTAATGAAGTCTGTTCCTTTGAAAATATCGAAAATTTCCGAGATTTTGGACTATATTGGAACTGGTGAATTAAGTATGAGAACATAGCCATAATCATAGCTGTATATTCCTTATTATTGTACATAACAAATTCCAATACTGCCTCTTGTGCTATCATGCATTCTGAATTTTAACATCATGAGAATTATCTTATTGATCAGAAACTCTGATTTGACTAGTGCTTTGGGATTTTTTTGTGCATGCTTTAGACTCACCATTTTGCCAAAAAGAAGAAGAATCCTCTAACAGTCCTGTAGATTATTAGTTGGGGATAGTTTGGGTTAAAAAAAAACATTTTCCTGCCAAAACAGGAATCTCCAATAGTTGCGTAAGTGTATTCTGGAAAGAGCATAAGCATCATTTTTTTAACAAATATTAAATGATGTCCCTCTTTAATAACAATACTATTGTGACAATGATCACAAGTTGGCATGTTAGTAAAGGATCGTGTAAAAAGAAAATCCAAATCCTAAAGGTCTCCGTCAAGTTAGTAGACTCTTATCTCATTGTTCTCTGATATGGAGAAAATTTGACTGCTTTTAAAAATTTATTTTCAAATTTGTACGACCTTCAAATCCTTTTTCATGTAACTCCAACATTAGGAGTTGAATATTATTCTTCTATAGGAAGTAAATTCTCTCTCATTAATATCAGTAGAGTAGAGTTTAACAACAATTGACCTTTAGCCTACTATATGAATACAACGTATCACAATGATCATGTGGACTGCTCAATTAGATCTGAAAAGCCAATCATATGAGGTATGAGAGTATAAATATATGATCAATGAACCTAGATGTTTAATAAAAATCAGTGACGAGAATGTATTATTTTTATCATCCTTTAGAAATACTCTGCTATATATGAATCACTATCAATAAGTAGCTGATCGAGATGTCGAGATATGTTATATAGATAGCTACATCAAGAAATGACGTCATTTTCTCAGTAGAGCATGATATATGGTTAGAACATCCTTTCCAAAATGTTAATACACACAATCATCTTCCACGCTCTCTACTACTTATTGATCACTATCAATAAGATCAAAAGACTTAGATCAACGCAATCAAACAAAGAAGTGATTGGAAAAAATGAGTAGTCAAGTAGGTGGAAAATTTGAAATCACTTATCTCTAATGATGAATAGTGCCGATCATGATGACTTCTACACATGATCGTGCGAGAGCGCGGTGACTCTCACCTGGGCGGGAGATAGGAAGCCCAGTTAGGGCAGCGGCCGCCAAGTGCGCGGGTCTAGGATTCCAGTCTCTTTTCGGTTTTTACGCGTGCTCGCAGTGTTTTACGCCTCGTTGGGATCCTGACTTTAGACCAGTTCCGCTGACCCTGTCCTTTAGGATAACCAGGCGGGGGATCCTTGGTTTTCAGTTTTACGTACGAGCTCGTTCGCCCGTACTAGTCGGGCAAGTTTCTAGAGCGACTTTTCTAGAGAGTCTCTCTCACCCGTCTCAGTGGCGTAGTTTGGGAGTAGACCTATCCCTCTATTGGACCGCGCTTCCAATTAGAGGGCGAGACGGAAGAGCCATTTGTAGGCTTCTTCACCGCTTGAGTTTACTTCGCCAACAGACTTGGCGATTCTATATCTAGATCATCCATATCTGCATCTACATCATCTGGAGTTATATCTGAAACATTGAAATTAAGAATTGGAGAAGTTACGATCAAAAGTTAGGATTAGTAGGAAATGACTATTCTCTCTATCTAAGAATTTAATTAAATTAAGAGATCTTTTCAATCTTAACTTTTCCATTATCACTCACCAACGTGGTCTCTGAAGAAAATGATATATGTGCTTACACTCATACACTCATGAATACTCAACTACTATATAAATATGTCACATGTACGAAATGTTGGGTTATGGGACAAACATTTGAGACGCTTACAAATAGCCTGAAAAACCCTTTTACTTACGCAAGTAGATGTAAACTTTACTTTCCACCTTTCTACTTGCTTGCTTTTGCACATATTAAAATGTCTAGTTATTTTTATAAGTTTTTGGGAGGTACCAGCGATTATTGACGCCTCTTCTTTCCTAACGTGTTTGGCAGGCAAACAGCCTGCAGTTTAGTAGCAGCTCAGTAGCTATACATGCTTCCTGGAGACAGAGTATACACTAGACGGTATGAATTACTTTACCTCAGTTTTTGTTCAAATGGTGATGTAAATGCTATCTCTTTTGTATCACACTTTGGGATATATGTTGTAAAATGGAAGACCCTTGTACATGTTCTAAATTTATATGAATATTAATGAAAAGAAATTTTGGTGCCATTTATCTCTTACTTTGTGGTTATGTGATGGAAATGAATGTCATAATTGTGCGAAAAATTTTCCCTGTTTTTCTGCGACTTGTGTGATCTCATGTGTATAAAATATTGCGAATTTTGTCGTAAACGGGTACCCGGATCCTGAGGGGTTCACAACTGGTGTCACCAAGAAGGGCATATCGAGTCTTCTACTAGCCTTCTCCAATGCTGGTTGTAGGGGAAGCTAAATGCATATAGGAAATCCACTACTAGCTTATATACCTACTTGGTAGGAAATTTGATCACTTAAAGGAAGAGGAAGCAGGTAGTTGTTTTCCCCTCTAGTACAGAGTGATTACAGAGCAATGGCTCATGCACTAGCAAAGTTAGTATGGATTCGACTCATACTTACAAACTTCCAAGTTATCCTTATTGATGTTATAAAGCTAGGATGTGATAATTATACAATCATGCATATGGCCATCAACCCCATGGCTCTTTCTTCGCTTGTTGGTTTTTAGCATAGGATAAGCTTGAACACATCCGGCGAGCAGGAGGGTGTGTGTAAGGCCACCATTTCCATAGCCCTACTAGTCATTGTCGGTCCACCATTCAACTTCGGGCCTCTGAGGGGCTCTTTGGGAAGCCTCAATCTTTGTAAAAATCATATTCATGTCCCTTTTTCTCGCAAAAAATGTAATTGTAGCCCCTCTCCTTTTATAAAAGTGTCCAAGAAGCCATCAAAGGGATTCATATCCAACTAGGAAATGTCAAATCTATTCTATACCTATCTGGAAAAGGATATGCGGAAAATATATGGTACACAACTTCCTCTCAAACAACACAAAAAGGGCAAACGGTACTCTTCTTGTAGAACTTGGTGATCATTATTCTCATCTAACTAGTCACATCATGCTCTTGGTCTTAATAGGAGCATGTCTATCAAATGCATATGCAATCTATAAGAAACAAGAAATTCAAAGGCAGAAGAATAATCAACAACTTCTCATATGCATCCTCCAAATAGATAATCCCCCTATCCCACTCCCAACAGGAAATGATCATTGTTAAAAATATTAAATGCGGAAGCACAATCAAAGAAAAAGAATAAGAACATGAAGAACATCGGGATATTTACATGGAACCCTACTCCCTAAGGAGTAGGATGAAACTATAGGAGAATGCCTCAAAAGGTTGATTCGTTCATTGAACTTTTTCTTCTTTTACAGATGGTGTGGGGCTTCTTATATAGCCCCCACTGAGTCTCTACATCCCACAACTGGTAGATATGGGACTAAACATAAGAGGATGTGCTATACCCACCTACACATGACGCATACTCCAACACTCCCCCTCAAGCTGGAGCATGTAATGCTGAGCTTGGACAAGCAAAAAGAAATCTCAAACTCACAATACAAGACACTACAGACAATATCGACTCAACGCAAACACAACTCTCGATTGTTGTCGAGGACGTTGGTTCTCATGCTATGCAAGTGAGGAGAAACAAACAGGCTGTAGTGTGAGTCAAACTGGGCCTCCTCGTCAGAGAACATGTGCTCTGTATTGTGTCTATCAGCGTCGCTGAAACTGAAAAGAGTCTCCTCGTAGGAGTATTCTGGCCCGCCAGATGTAGAAAACCGAATTATGTAGACAATTGCTCCATCTTTGAAGGGTCAAACTGAAAAAGTCGTGGAATCATCCTCGTCGGAGTCCACGGTCATTGGAGAATGAAGTTTGAAAGTCTCCTCGTCAGAGAACTTAGTCTGTCCCATACTGGCTCAAGGAATGGGATCCCTACTCCAGAGTCCCTATGAAACCACATGAAAACCCTAGCCCACATGGCATAGGAAATGGGATCTCTACTCTGGAGTCCTTATGGATCACATGAAAACTCTGAGATCAAAAATAAAGACAGGGACCACACAAATAATGATCGCAAACTTGTGTGAATCAAACTGAAGACTCGGAATCAAACTGAACGTCGAGTCTGAAACTGTAGAGTCTGAAAATATGGCCGAAGAATCTGAATCTGAAACCCGACTGTAGAAATCTACACAATACTCTCCCTTTCTCCCATATTTGTCAGAACACAATGACATCGACAAAGTTGGAAGAAGACAAGAAAATGTGGAGAAACAAAAAACATGCATAAGTCGTCTCAGTTTTTTCTCGGCTTTTTCTTCTCAAAAAAATTTATGAATCGTTCAATTTTTTTACGGTTTTCTTCTCGCAAATTTTTTTCTTTTGCATGCGCCTTTTTTCCTTTTTTTGTACGCTTGCCTTTTTCTTTAAACAAAACTTCCATACTTTTTTCCGATAGCTCCTCTCCTTTTGTATCTTTCTTTCCCCTACCAACACCTTCAACGCCTTTTCTTCTCTCTATATATTTTTTTATTACAAAGCCAATGATCGGAAATTAAATATAACTATAGGCCATATATCTCTCCCCTTCCCCTTTTTAATAAAAAAGCGAAGGGATATCGGATCCCCTGGAGAGTACAGCAAACTAGGGTTCCCATCGTGGAACCCATAGCCACTAGGTACGATGAGGCTCGAAGGGCGGGCTTACCAATGCTTGGAATGGCATCGAGAGATCGTGCAATGGGGTTGATCGTCATGGATCAGCAATGGCTTCGGGCGGTGGAGGATACTCCAGGGATGTTGGAGTTACAGACGAAGAGGATTGCCGCCTGGATCGAACTGGAGGTGCACGGACGGATCTCGGGCATGGAGGCACGCTTCGAGGGGGATGATGCCTTGAGGAGGCTTGCTATGGAGGGGATCCATCGCCTGGAGTACGCTGCTTGCGTGAGAGAAGGCGGCGAGGGATAGGACGCTTGGGATTCGATCTGGTAGTCCATACCCTGGAGGTATGCAGCCTTCATCGCTTGGTTGTGGATGACGTTAAGGAGATGTCGCCACCTCCGCCTGGAGCTAGTGGCTTACGAGAAGCTCGCAAGGGGAGTGACGATGTTGCTTGCTCCTCTTCTTCTCCTTCTCGATCTCGAGGCTTGGAGGTGGAGCCCAATATCTCATGGGGGTTCTTCAACATGTGGAGGGCTGCTCGTGACTGAGTTAGGGTCTCCAACAAAATCCTTCAAGAACAACTAGGGTTTCAGAAAACCCTAGATGTCTGGAACTGGAGAAGAACTTCGACTAGATCTTGGACATAAAAATCAGAAAAAATCTTCACGAATCGACTAAGAATAGAACTTAATCGAATCTCGAATAAATCAAGAACGTAAAATAGAATTCTCGAGAATCGAACCCGCTCCGATACCATGTTAGAAATATGAAATGTAGAAGCATAATCAGAGAAAAAGAATGATAACATGAAAAACACCAGGATTTTTACGTGGAACCCTACTCCTCAAGGAGCGAGATGAAACCATGAAACAACGCCTCATAAGGGTTGATTCGTTCATTGAACTTTCTCATCTCTTACAGGTGGTGTGGGACTTCTTATATAGCCTCACTGAACCTCCACATCCCACAACTGATAGATGTGGGACTAAACATAAGAGGATGTGGTAATTGGATCCTGAAGGGGTCCAATTACCCACCTACAGATGACGCATACTCCAACAGTCATGAAGGAACCTGTTGATATGCCTTGAATCCTAACCCTCTGACCCAGGTTGAAGAACCACGTATGCACCTCCTCTTGTCATTCCATACCCATACAAGACAGGGATCTCGCTGCATCTTTTAGGAACGGTTCTATTTGTATTCGGGTATATGGATCTGTTTCTCTTCAGTTATATGTTTGTACATGAGTACTATATAAACTTCCTAGGATTATGGCTCTATGTATCTTCTGTATTTCTTTCTTTCTCCATATAGTGAACCGATCGTCGTTGCCCAAGTATGTAGCCAGTTTACGAGTGAACCTTGTAAATCTGTTTGTTTGCATCTTGCTTGTTTGATCATGTTTGTGTGTATTTGCTTCTGTGATACACAATAAACTGGTATCAGAGCTTCGGGTTCCGTCATGATCATCCATCAAGATAGAGTCACACAATCTGAAGATCGAGAAGTTCACAGGGAAGAACGTATTTAGTCTATGGCGTCAAGATGTGCACCCTTCTTAAGCAGCCGGGCATCTGAGCGTCATTGGATCAGGAGCGATCGAAGGCGCTCGAACCCTCCGAGTTGATGGTGCAGGAATAGAAGGCGCACTCAACAATCATGTTGTGTTTGATAGACGAGATTATCGCGGAGGTTGTCAGTGAGGATTTTGTGGCCGGTTTGCAGTTGAGACTCGAAAGTTTGTACATAACGAAGTCTCTAAACAACAAGTTGCTCTTGAAACAACATAGGTTCACTCTCCTCTTGCAGTAAGGTACATCTTTTAAAGAATATCTAGATCGCTTAAATACATTATTGATGGATTTAAGAAACGTAGATGTTAAGATTGAAGATGAGGATGCTGCCTTGATTTTGTTGGTTTCTCTTCCATTATAGTATGAGAGTTTTGTTCAATCATTTATTGTGGGAAGAGAATCTATAACCATAGAGGAAGTTCGCGTGAGTCTGTATACGTGTGACTTCGACGTATGGCTACTAGGAAGTAGGACTCTAATGTTGTAGGTTTGGTTATGAATCGTGAAAAGAGTCATGTTGATGCTATCTACATGAAAAAGGGAAAACATAAGTCCAAATCAAAGAATCACAATGCTAGGGACATTTGCAATTATTATAAGGAACCTATACATTGGAAGAAGGATTGTCCGAAGAAGAAAGGGAAAGCTACGGTTGCTATTGTGGCTCGTAGAGGTGTAGATTCTGAAGATGATCTGGTTCTCACCTCACAGATCAGAAGACGACGGATAGCACGTGGATTCTTGATTTAGGTTGTTCTTACCATATAACTTTCAATGAAGATTGATTCTGCGCCTATGAGAAGATAGATGGTGGAAACGTCGTCATAGGGAATGATGCAGTGTGCAAGATTGTAGGGATCGACTCTGTGAAGATCAAAGATGTATGATGGAGTCATGAGGACGATGACAGGAGTACATCAAGTTCCTGATATGAGGAAGAACATGATATCCCTTAGAGTCTTGGATTCTAAAGGATATAGGTGTAACGCTAAAGGTGGAGTCATGCAGGTTGCCAAAGGCGGTATCATCAAGGGCGACAAGCAAAAGACCCTATGCATCATGTAGGGTTCTACGGTTACAGGTTCAGTTGCAGTGGCATCCCAAGACGTGAGATCGGAGTCAGAATTGTGGCATATACTGCAGGGACACATGAATCAGATGGGGATGAATATCCTCAGTCAAAAAGGTCTCGTCGAGGATCTCAATGGACCTAAGTTGGAGTTCTGTGAGCATAATGTGTTCTGGAAACAACACATGAAGCAAATCAGTAATGCTATCCACATGATGAAGGAAACGCTCGACTGCATCCATGTTGATTGTTGGGACTCTTCTCGGGTCCCATCTTTGGGAGGTGTCATGTATTTTTAATCTATTATTGATGATTACTCCATGATGGTGCAGTTGTACATGATGAAGCACAAGAGCGAGGTATTTTAGACCTTCGGGCAGTGAAAGATCTTGGTGGAGAATTAGACTTCTAAAATGGTGAAGCGTCTTCATACAGATAATGGGCTGGAGTTCTATTCGTTAAAGTTCAATGAGTTCTGCAAGGAGGAGGGTGTTGCAAGACACCTCATCGTCAAAGATACACCACAGTAGAACGGAGTTGCAGAACGAATGAATGGGACGCTTTTGGAGAGAACAAGGTGCATGCTCTCTAATGCTGGACTTGGTAAAGCATTTTGGGCTGAAGCTGTGAATACGGCTTGTTACTTGGTAAATCGGAGTCCCGCGTATGCCATTGATTGCAAAACACCCATGGAGGTATGGTCCGGTAATCATATTGATTATTCTATTTTACGAGTCTTTGGTTATGCCGCCTATTATCATGTTAGTGAAGGAAAGTTAGAATCAAGAGCAAAGAAAGGGATATTTACATGCTATGATGTAGGAGTAAAGAGGTACAGAATCTGGTCCCCTTCTGAGCATCATAGAATTATTGTTAGAAAGAATGTTGCCTTTGATGAGAATTCCATGCTTCACTCAAGTAGTGAGTCTATTGATACAGGGATAGGTGATGATGGGCCCGAACAGGTGGAGTTTGAACTGACACCAAGAAGTGACCACGCAGTTGATCACACCACTCCTGATCAGGCTATTTTTGAACTGCTTGAAGCTAAGCAATCAGAGGAGAGGCAACCAAGTGTTGGGGAAAAATCTAGGCAGTGGTTGCTGCTATGGGTGAGGAGATGGAGTCTCTTCACAAGAATCAGACATGGGAGCTTATCAAATTGCCAAAGGGGAAGAAGTTCGTTGGATGCAAATGGGTCTTCAAGAAAAGACAAGAATCTCAGGCGGTGAAGGCATCAGGGACAAGGCACGTCTAATTACGAAGGGTTATAGTCAGAAAGAAGGTGGGGATTACAACAATATATTCTCTCCCTATGTAAAACATAGGTGCTACTAGCTCTTGTAGCACATCGAGACTTGGAGTTGGAGCAGTTAGATGTGACGAAAGCTTTCTTGCTTGGTGAACTCGAAGAAGAATTTTTATGAGCCAGCTAGAGGGATTCACATCTCATGGCAAGGAAGACCATGTGTGTAGAAGAAGTCCTTGTATGGACTTAAGCAGTCTCCTAGACAGTGGTACAAGAAGCTTGATAGATTTATGACTAGTCATGGGTTCAACAAGAGCCCATACAATTGTTGTGTTTACCACAACAAGGTAGAGGATGGCTCCTTCATCTATTTGTTATTGTACGTCGATGACATATTGATTGCTACCAAGCAGAAGAGTACCATAAATGATCTGCAGAAGCTCCTTAGTTCAGAGTTGACATGAAGGACCTTGGTGCATCGAAGAAGATTTAGGGATGGAAATCGTTAGAGATCGTGCAGAAGGGAAACTTTCCTAAACTCAGAAGAACCACAATGAGAAAATTCTAATGAGATTTGGGATGTCTACAGTCAAGCCTCTAGGTACTCCAACCGCTGCAAATATTCATCTCTCAATTTCATCCGCACCTCAGTCATACGCAGAGAAGGAACACATGCCATGTGTTCCCTATGTCAGCGTGGTTGGGAGTCTTGTGTATGCCATGGTATGCACAAGATTTGACATCGTTCATGCTGCGAGTATTGTTAGTGGATTCATGGGCAACCCAAGGAAGGAGCATTAGCATGCAGTCAAGCGTATTTTCCGCTATTTGAGAGGAACATCAGACATTGGCCTCATCTACATAAGTGATTCAGAGTGTTTGGTTGTTGGATATACAGATTCAGACTATGTTGCAGATGTCTATAAGAGGAGATAAATGACAGGTTATGTCTTCGTTTTGGATAATTCGGCCATCAATTGGAAGGCTATCTTGTAGCCATCCGTTACTTTGTCTGCCACAAAGGTAGAGTACATGACTTTGACAGAGGTTGTAAAAGAAGCCATCTGGCTAAAGGGCTTAATTGGAGATACCGGTCTACAACAAGATCAGGCTATAATATATTGTGATAGTCTCAGTGCGATATGCTTAGCCAATGATCAGGTGCATCATGAAAGGACCAAGCACATAGATATCAGATATCACTTCATTCGTTCTGAAAAGAGGTTCAAGGTGAAGAAGGTCGGCACAGCAAATAATCCAGTCGATATTGTAGAGATAGTTGTTCGTCTTTGTGTCTTTTATTATATTTCAGTTTCTTTATGTACCTCTCATGTAATTTACCCAAGGGCTCTCTCCCTATATAAGAGACCCGAGGGCTCTATGGAATTAATGATCAGAGTATTCTCACATGGTATCAGAGCCATGACCCTAACCTAGGGTTCTCCATCTCCACCGCTGCCCCCCCCCTAGGGTTTCGCCGCCCAACCCCCCCCCCCCCCCCGGGCTCGAAGCCCCCCGCCGCCGCCTCCTCTCCTTCGCCGGGCCCCCCCCTCTCCTTCGCCGCCAGGCCCCACCTGCCGCCAGCCCCTGCCGCCGGGTCTCACCCCCGCCGCCGGATCTCACCCTCGCCGCCGGATCCCCCCCGCCGCCGCTCCCCAGCGCCGGCCCCTCCTCTCCTAGCGCCGCCCAGCCGTCGTTCTTCTCAAGTAGAGGCTTCCAAAGCCTCTACTCGTGGCCGGGGTGCCGCCTTCTCCCTAGGACTCGGCGTCATGTTCGATTCAAGTGCATAATCGTCTACCTATGCACTTGAATACTACAAGGTCTTGGTAGACAATACTTTCTTGGTCTATCAGTAGTTGTTCTTCTCCGGCATTATGTCAGATCAGAAGCTCGATATGCCCGCCATAGGTGCCTTCAAAGGTTCGGCACCAATCGTCTAGATGGACGGGACGAACTACGAACTGTGGGCAATGCAGTTCCTCAGTCTCATGAAGTCGTGTGGTAAGAAGCATATTCTTACCGAGGATGAACCGCCGGAGAAGACAGGGATCTATGCCTCATGGGAGGCTGATGATGCGTACGCCAAGGTGTGGCTCTCAGGTACGCTGACGACGGAGATAGCGAATGATGTCCTTCACCAGCCCACCGCTAAGGCGATGTGGGATATTTTGGCTATGACGTACTCTCAGGTCCGCAATGAGACGAAGATGCTCCAGTTGCAGCATGATATATTTACCACGAAGCAGAATGGGAAGCCTCTTCATTCCCTGTACACGTCGCTTCGTGGCATGTTCGAGAAGCTCTATAGCAACATTCCGCTTACAGCCACGCCGGAACAGCAGAAGACGTTCCGCAACGCCACTATGGTTGGCGTATTACTAGCGGCCCTGGATCCAGAGTACGAGGCAGCACGCGCTCAGATCCTAGCAGATGCCACCATCCCACCGATGGAAGAGGTGTACAGGAGGCTCTGTCGTGTACCCGTTCCGTCCAATACAGCGACTGCGACTCCGTCAGCAATGGCAGTTTCCAGAGGACGTGGTGGTTCGTCCTCGTTTCGTGGCAGGGGAAGTGGTGGACGTGACCGCGGAGGCCGCATACGCTCTACGTGCTCATTTTGTCGCCGCACTGGTCATTCGGAGGATACATGCTATTCCAAGCATGGTTTTCCTCCTTCTGCACGGGTTGCTGATCATGTTCAGGGTCCACCAGCATCTACTCCAGAACACAGGTTCGAAGAGTTGGTGGCACGACTTCGGGATATTATGCCACAATCATCAACATCAGAGGGTGCAGACGTTTCTGATGTTGCGGCTTCGGCGTCAGCTAGTACATCGGCCTCAGCCAGTGCCTCAGGTACTCCTTCAGCATCATTTCATAGTCATGACCTTACAGGATGGATTGTCGACTCTGGAGCTACCCATCACCTATGACGTGAGAAAAATATTCTGCAGTCCTACAGAGCTGTTCAGCCAGGTCACTCTGTACTCATTGCTGATGGCACTCAGTCTCCTATCATCGGTCAGGGGGAGACAGCTTTGCTACCCTCTATGCACTTACAGAATGTGCTACATGCTCCAGAATTCTCTATGAAGCTCTTATCTATTAGCCAGATTACACGTGATTTGCACTGTCGTGTTATTTTTGATCCATCGTCTGTTATTTTTCAGGACATACTGACGGGCAGGGTGATTGGTTGTGGTTCTGAGCACAATGGCCTTTATCGTCTCGTTCGTAACTCCTACGCTGGCGTCTCCTTGCATTCCCAGGCCTCTGTTTCTCCGTACACATGGCATCTTCGGTTCGGTCATCTGCCGCTGCAAAAGATGCGTCACCTCCTGCCTCAGATATCTCCGAGTTCCTCTTTTCGATGTGAAGCATGTCAGTTAGGGAAGCACCATAGGTCTAGCTTCCCCGGTCGTCAGAGTCGGAGCAGTAGCTCCCCGTTTGAATTATTTCATGTAGATATTTGGGGTCCAAGCCGTGTCCCGGATCATCAGGGGCACAGGTTCTATTTAGTTGTGGTTGATGATTTCTCTAGAGTGTCGTGGACTTTTCTTCTTAAAAATAAATCTGAAGCAGGAAATGTTCTTCAAAATCTAATTAATGAAGTCCAGAATGTTTTTTCATCTACTGTTAAGTATGTGCGTACTGACAATGCATTGGAGTTCTGCACTCGCTCTCTTGCTAGCTTCCTTTCATCTAAAGGCATTGTTCACCAAACCACATGTGCCTACACCTCTCAACAAAATGGGGTTGCAGAACGAAAACATCGACACTTTCTTGATATTGCTCGCACATTACTTATCCAGAGTTGTGCTCCATTAACTTTTTGGGGGGATGCTATACTTACTGCGTGCTATCTGGTCAATCGAATGCCTACAACTGTTCTTGGGGAAAAGTCTCCAATCTCTGTTCTCTTTCCTGACAGAGACTTGTTTACACTGACACCTCGGGTTTTTGGCACTGTTGCGTTTGTTCACCGCTTATCTCCGGGGCTTGATAAGCTATCCCCTAGGGCTATCAAGTGTGTTTTTGTGGGTTACTCCAGGACTCAGAAAGGATACCGTTGCTATGACCCTGTCCATGGCAAGTACTATGTCAGTGCAGATGTTACATTTTTCGAACCTGTCATGTACTTCTCCCCTGCAGGTGACAGATTGGTCTCCTCCACATCATCAGATTCCAATGTCTATGTTCCACCACCTCCAAGCCTGGGTCCATCATCTACTCCAACGACACCACCACCACCACCACCTCCTCCGCCACCACCCCCACTTGTCCCTTTCCCTAAGGTCTACACGAGACGGACAGGCCCTGCTCAAGCTACGTGTCAACCATCCAACACGCCTCAGGTATGTACTGATGTTAACGCTGATGATGGGTTAAATAATGCACCTGTGCAGGAGCTTTTACCACAGGAGGAGGACCAACCAGTCAGCACTGTTTTGGATGACTTGGACCGGCCTATTGCTCATAAGAAGCAGCGAAGACAGTATGCCTCATATCCCCTGGCCTCTCATGTCTCCTTTCATCGTCTCACTGGGGATTTCCAGAAGTTTGCCGTTGTTGTATCGTCCGTGGAGATTCCACGGACTTATCAGGATGCCATGAAGACTGAATGCTGGCGTCTAGCAATGGAAGAGGAGATGCGCGCCTTGCAATCGAGAGGGACTTGGTCTCTTGTCCCTATTCCTCCAGGTGCATCTGTGGTGAGTTGCAAGTGGGTATTTACGGTCAAATATCATGCAGATGGTCGTCTTGACAGATACAAGGCCAGGCTCGTAGCAAGAGGGTTTACACAGACATATGGGGTAGATTATTTGGACACCTTTTCACCTGTGGCGAGGCACTCTACACTTCGCATCCTTCTATCGGTTGCAGTGGTACGTGATTGGACCATATTCCAGCTTGATGTTAAGAATGCTTTCTTGTATGGTGATCTACAGGAAGAAGTCTACATGCAGCAGCCACCCGGGTTTGCTGCTGAGGGGGAGACTCAGAAGGTGTGCAGACTTCATAAGGCTATCTATGGCCTTAAACAGAGTCCTCGAGCATGGTTCCAAAAGCTCTCCCAGCTTATTGAACGACAGGGGTTCAGAAGATCAAATGCGGACCACTCACTGTTCGTCCGGAAGACCCCTAGAGGTACCATCGTTGTTATGGTATATGTTGATGACATATTGGTTACTGGAGATGATGCACAGGGGGTTGAGATAACCAAGTCTATGTTGGGCAGCCAGTTCATTACAAAGGATCTAGGCACAATACGGTATTTTCTGGGGATAGAATTTGCAAGAAATGCACAAGGAATGGTGATGACTCAAAGAAAATATGTCACAGACTTGCTAGTTGAAACAGGAATGACTGGATGCAGACCTTCAAGTACACCTATGGACCCGAGTATGAAGTTGTACGATGATGATACCGAGGAGGTGGACAAGAGAAGGTACAGAGAAATGGTGTGTAAGCTCTTATACATCACTATAACTCGACCGGATATTGCCCTTGCAGTAAACCGGGTGAGTCAATTCATGGAGCAGCCGAGGCAAGTACATATGGATGCCTTGTACATGATACTGAGATATCTGAAGTCTTCCCCAGGCACAGGGTTGCTATTCAAGAAAGGTACAGATCTGTCTATTTCCGCCTGTGCAGATGCAGATTATGCAGGATGTCCACGAGATCGTAAGTCTACTTCTGGATTTGTTATCTTCATAGGAAGTTCTTTAGTCTCTTGGAAAAGCAAGAAGCAGACCGTTGTGGCGAGATCCAGTGCCGAATCCGAGTACAGAGCCATGGCACAGGCAAGCACAGAAATGATGTGGGTTAAAGCAATCTTAGAAGATCTGAATGTTGATGTTCCCTTGCCTATGAACCTGCAATGTGACAATCAGGCAGCATTATTCATTGCCAACAATCCAGCCTTCCATGAGAGAACAAAACACATAGAGGTGGATTGTCATTACACTAGGGACATGATTCAAAAGGGCTTCATCTCCACGTCTCACGTCAGTTCAGAGGACCAGACAGCGGACATATTCACTAAGCCATTGCTCAGAGGACCTTTCCAGAGATGTTCTTCCAAGCTGAGCATGATAGATATCTATGCTCCATCTTGAGGGGGAGTGTAGAGATAGTTGTTCGTCTTTGTGTCTTTTATTATATTTCAGTTTCTTTATGTACCTCTCATGTAATTTACCCAAGGGCTCTCTCCCTATATAAGAGACCCGAGGGCTCTATGGAATTAATGATCAGAGTATTCTCACAGATATGTTCATAAAGGTAGTTCCAGGGAGTAAATTCAATTACTGTTTGGACTTGTTCAATGTTGACAGTTGGTAGTAGCCCCAAGGAGGGGCTGGCAGTTGTACGGCGAAGCTTGGTAAAGCTTCTCAGAGGATTCGATTCGAGGTGGAGATTGTTGATATGCCTTGAATCCTAATCATCTGACCCAGGTTGAAGAACCATATATGCACCCCCTCCAACTATACCATACCCCAACAAGACGGTGGTCTCGTTGTATTTTTATAAGCGGTTTTATTTGTATTCAGATATACATGGATCTGTACGGGTTATGGCTCTTTGTATCATTTGTATTTCTTTCTTTCTCCACATAGTAAAAACCGATGATGCCGCCCAAGGACATAGCCGAGTTATGGGTGAACCTTGTAAATCTGTGTATTTGCATCTTACTTGTTTGATTGTATTTGTGCATATTTGCTTCCACGATCCACAACAGAACCATTGTAGCTTTCACCCTTAGAGCAGAAAGAGTAGTGCTTCTAACATCTGAGAATGAGGAGCTAAATTCGGACGCCACATATAACATCACCATCCATCGAGTTTAACCAATGGTTCGAGACAATCTCATTGATATGTCATCCAAATCCAAACAACCTAGTAAAGTAATCTCTAAGCTTGTCAATTCCAAACCAATAATCAAGCAAAATTGGACCTGAACACCATCCCCCGTTTTTTGTGCCAGGAAATATACAATCTTGGCGGTCACCTTCACCACCCCCTTCATGAACAACAATGAAGACGATGATAAGCTTATATGACTTGTTCACATCCAAAGCTATTCACAGCAAGAAAATAAAACATTATCCACTAAGTCATTAAGCAGCCTTGTTGCCCACTTGGATAATAGGGAAGTGGTACAAATTCTCAATTCTTTGAAACCAAAGCCCCTATTCTCCACATGTGATATACCTCTCTCACTTTACCAGTAACATTTCACCCCAGCAGCACAAACACAATGCTAAAGGAACCTTCTCCTCAAGGTAACCATCATCTTGGAGACACCAGCAAGCAAAATAAAAACTACTTAGTGAACTACTAATGATGACTAGATATACCTTAGTAAAGGCAAAAACTTTTGACAAAGATGACATGTAGGTTGGAGACAGAGTTACCTGATAAAAACGGACAGCATTTGGCTTTGCAAAGGATAGTTAGCTAATAATAGTATGCAGCTTGGATCCTCCAGGAACAAACTTAGTTTTCCATTTTTAAGATTTCAAAATCATACCCGCAATGGACATCGAAAAGAACGGTTGAGTAAGCGCGCAAAAATGGGACTTTACTCGAAAATCAAAGTAGAAACAATGCCATATGACAAAGTCGGCTACTTCTAGTTAAGTGATGGTTAAAACTCAAAACATCTTTCCTTGTGAAGTAGCTTACAAAGATGATGCATCTAAGCAACAAACAAAAAATCTTTTATCCATATGCAGGTAAGGCAGAAGCAAGTGGCATCTTCAATATCCTCAGGTGTTCAATTTGATGGGTGTATCGATTACGGTCAGTTTACAGTTTCTTGGTCAAGTTCGATAAGCTATGATGAGCAACTTCACAAAAAAATAGGCCCTTACACTAGGAACAAGTGTCACGTTTTTCCTATGTAAATGCTAACCATGTAGCATATCTTGATTCCAATTTCCCCATGAAAGATAGCAGGGGATAAAATAAATGTGTTCACGTTTACCTCTAAATGTGGTTACTTCCTGCTCAAAACATCCAAGCACATGCTTACTGTATATCAATAACTAGTCATATCTGCAGTAATAGTAAACAGAAAATCTCTGATTAGGTGATTCATACTATGAAATTCTAAGAAAGCCTCCTCATTTTCTTCCATTTCCACCCACTATAACAAGCTTACAATCTAGCTCATATTTCCTTGTCAAAAACAAATTACTTACGCAATTAATACTTATATTTAGGTTGGATGAGCCCAGATTCACTCTCAGGTGAATCCGCAAGAAACAAAAGCATCCAAGTTTTAAAAATCCATCTCAATCCACACACGCCTTCGCTAACAATTGCCTTCATGCAACTTGACTGCGTGCACGTGAATATTAGCACTATAGCAATGGTGGCATCTCTGAGATTGGTCTCACAGCCGTACCACTATAGCAAGCTACTCGAGAGGAGAAGCGGATTAAATGCAAAACAGGCAGCTAATTAAGAACCAAACTTTCTCTCTTTCCCGTGTAGAAGACGAAACACCAAATTGCAGTTGACTAAAAACCAAAATCGGCGTTCATCTAGCTGGAGCAATTCTACAACTTACATGTTTGGATTTCCAAAAACCCAACGCTACAAAGAAACCAAAGACCATTTATCACATAAGGAAACTCAAAGAACACCATAAAAAAACCTTCTTTCCAAGAAATCCCACATTCCTGAAAGGCATTAGATTATCACACTCCACAAATATCTAACAGCATTTTCAGGCTGCTCACCTGTCCGATGATCACTGCCTTCACCCGATCAAACGGTGTCGAATTCAGTGCATTGAAAATCAGATGCTGCGGCGGGTACACAGCCGCGCAACCGCGCATCTCCCCCTTGACAAAACCTGCAGAGATCCCTCACGTACGCCTTCTGCAGCTCCCCGCCCAGCGCCTCCAGCCAAGTATCCTCGACCAGCAGCTCCTCCAGCTTCACGTGATCCGCTCTGTCAACTATCCAAAACCCATCGATCCGTGTAAAAAAACGAGCGATCAAACGCGAAGATCCGAAGGAAAACCTTATAAACCGGAGCACGCCGACCTCTGGCCGCGGCGATTTTCTGGGCGCAGATGGCACCGTTGCGCCTGGATCTGGCAAGGAACTTGTTGATCTGGATGCGCATGTGATGGTCGGCGGTGAGGGGGGGAGGAGAGGAGGAGTTGCAGCGGTTGCGGGAGGAGGATGGGGAGAGGGTGCGGGGGCGCTTGGAAGGGCGGAGGAGGTCGGTTAGGGTTTCGGGGGAGGGGAGGGCCATGGCGGGAGGAGGGAGGAGGCGGAAGCAGTGGGAGATTGTGGCGCGCGAGAGCAAGAGGACGGGTGGGGTCGCCCCACGCGGGGAGGGGAAACGGTTTCCGGCGGGAAAGGGCCGTTTATTCCCAAGTTAAAAAAACAAGGGAACGGATCCTCTGCAGTAGGGAGGATTGCAGCAGAGGTGCTGTAATTCTTTCTAGGCTATTTTTATGATTTTGATTTCAAAATATAACTTTATAGATTGAATTATAGTTTAATTCCCTACCTATCCTCCAAATTTCATCCAAATCCGAGCTAATTTGCTATTTTATCTTAGTGGTCAAACATTTGATCATAATCTAAGAAACTTAAATTCGATTAAAAAAGATCTGAATGTTTGATCATTAAGATAAAATATCAAATAAGTTCAGATTTGGAGGATAAGTAGAGAATAAAACTGAAATACAATCTATAAGGTTAGATTTTGAAATCAAAATCAAAAAAATAGCCTAGAGAGGATTACAACACCTCTGCTGCAATCCTCCCTACCCTACAGCAGAGGATCCGTTTCCAAAAAAACAAAGGAGTGATATTGGGAGAGATTCCAATTTCCCTGAACACTGTTCTGCCTACAGAACCACACAAGATATTGCGCATGCTTCACCATTCCCACGGTCGAGCTTCCCGTTGCATGTGATGGAAATTATGCAGGCACCCTTGATAATCATCAACCCACCTTGGAATCTTTCCATCAGGCGTAGAGCAAATTCTACCTGCTTAAGCACTGCTCTGCATCTCGTAAAGACCGAGAAGATGCACAGTTGCATCAATACCGAGGGAAACAGCTATTCCTTGGAGAAAATTGCATCCACTTCAATTTGAACATGAAAAGTTGGGTTTCTCCGTCGTAAAGCAGGAATCGGTTCAGCATAAAAATGATGGTGGCTCGAAGGGGGGGAGGTGGGGAGGGAGAGTTATGCTATCTTCTTCGGGATTGGAGTCAGTGCTCTGCATTTTAGATTGCATCTAGCAATCCAGATGCCATGCAGCAGGGAGCATGCATTTGTGAATGTTAATGGGATCGGATTGTTGAGTGAGAAAACAAAGTTAAGAATACCTTGTGAAGGTGAATCCATGCGCACTCCCAAACTGAACCACGCTGCTCTTGCCATAGCACATTCTGCGAAAATGTATTGGAGATCCTCTGTATGAGTATAACAAAGAAGACAACGATCATCGTAGTTTGGAATCCGTAGTGCCAGAAGGACTTCGAGGGGAATATTTGCCTTTAACAAGCGCCATATATGCAGTTTAATGCTAGGGGCAAAACCTTAGTGGGGAGAGGGAAAACAAATAGATGCATTCTATTGTAACCCTAGGGCTCTCTTATATAGGAAAAAAGCTCAATGGGAAAAATACAAAAAGTATACATGGGAATAAGAAATTTGAATAAAGGACAAATAAAAACAATTATCCCAACACTCCCCCTCAAGATGGAGCATATATGCCTATCATGCTCAGCTTGAAGCAATAACGATTGAAAGGGCCTCTAGCAAGTGCTTTGGTGAACATATTTGCAGTCTGATCTCCTGAAATAACATGAGAAGTGGAGATAAATCCCTTTTAAATCATATATCGAGTGTAGTGATAGTCTACCTCGATGTGCTTGGCTCTTAAGGCTGGATTATTGGTTATGAACGGGGCAGCCTGGTTGTCACATTGGAGGTGCATGGGAAGTGGCACCTCAATAGTCAGGTCAGTCAGGGCAGATCTGGCCCACATCATCTCTATGCTACCTTGTGCCATGGCTCTATATTATGATTCAGTACTATATCTAGCAACAACGGTATGTTTCTTACTCTTCCACGAAACAAGTGAACTCCGTACAAAGACAACGAAGTCTGAGGTAGACTTCCTATCTTTGGGACATCATGCGTAATATGCATCAGCACATGATGTAACGGTAAAGGATGTATCTCTACTGAACAAGAGTCGTGCACCTGGAGAAGTCTTCAAATATCTAAAAATCATGTATACAGCATCCATATGTACCTGTCAGGCTGCTCCATAAACTGACTAACTTTGCTCACTACGAAGGATATATCAGGTCTGGTAATGGTGACATATAAAAGCTTCCCCACAAGCTTTCTATATCATCTCTTATCAACATCCTCGGAATCATCATCATATAGTTTAACATTAGGATCCATTAGAGTAGTAGCAGACCTACATCCTGTTATGCATGTCTCAAACTCTCAACTAGGAGATCAATAACATACTCCCTTTGTGTCATCACCATACTACGATAGTTCCTCACAAATTCAAGGTAAAAATAATGAAGATTGCCAAATCATGCTTATCATACCCTGTAACAATGATGTCATCCGATAAATGAAATTAGAAAAGGTGCCTCTTTGGGATCTCTGGAAGAAAAGAGAGTAATCTACGGTCGATCTGACAAATCCTTGGTGCTCAATCAGCTTAGAGAGCTTCTAGAACCAACCCCCCGGACTCTGGTTAGTGGTTGAGGTCATAAATATCCATGTGAAGACTACAAATCATATGAGAGTCCACTTCAGCAACAAAACCTGGTGGTTGTTGCATGTACACTTCTCCCTGCAAGTCACCACACAAGAAGGCATTTTTGACATCTAACTGAAAGAAAGGCCAGTCGAATGCCATAAAAAATAAGAATCCTCGATGTAATATGCCGAGTGTTAGGAGAAAACGTATCCTGATAGTCCACCCCATATGTCTGAGTAAACCCATGAGAAACAAGTTTGTCCTTGTATCTATCCACAGTACCATATGCACGATGTTTCACCGTAAACACCTGATTGCCCCCCACAACAGATACACCATGTGGAGCAGGAATAATATTGCACATGCCACGGATTATAACGCATCCATCTCTTCCTCCACAGCAAGATGCCATTGATTAATCTATAATGCCTCATGATATGTTCTTAGTATATCCACAACAGATAGTCCAACAACAAACCTATGAAACCCTTCTGAAAGATGTGCAAGAGAAACATGGGAAGCAAGAGCGTACGTAGCATAAGTACGCCTCTGTTTCCATAAAGCAATGGGCACGGCAAGATCCTTAGCCTCCTTAGTTATTGAGATAGGAACATCTATAGGCACATGCCCATCATGTTGTAAATGCAAATCATCCGTACCATCAATAGAAACCAAGTGCTCAGAACATACCTGGGGCATGTTGGATGATGGATGAGGCTCATGAGCACGGGATTGCCATGTGTAAACATGTGGTAAAAAGATGGAGGTTACCGGTAGAGGTGGTGGTGAGGATGGTGGTGAAGGAGGAAATGGTGAGGATGGTGATACAGGTGTAGGAGTCATGGTCGTAGACAAAATCAAAGATAAAGGCGTGTATGCCTCTTCTCCAGACTCCGAAGGAATCAATCTATCACCTGTGGGGGAGAAAAATATAATATACTCAAAGAAAGTGGCATACGTACTAACATAATAGTCCCGTCGAATAGGATCAAAATAGTGGTATCCCTTTTGAGTCCTCGAATACCCAACAAAGACACATTGGATAGCTCCAGGAGTGAGCTTGTCATAGTCAGGAGACGTATGATGAAAAAATGCAACTGACCCAAACACACCACGAGTGAGGGAGGAAAATATCCTTCTTATGAAAAGCAATCAAGAATGGAATCTTCTCTCCCAACACATAAGAGGGCATGTGATTCACCAAGTAGAAAGCAGTTAGAACCACATCTCCCCAATAGGAATGAGGAGCACGACTCTGAATTAGGAGGCTTCTTGTGACATCCAAAAGGTGACGACGTCTGCGTTTAGCCACCCCTTTTTTGGGATGTATACGCACATGAAGTCTGATGAATAATACCGTAGGTTTTGAAAAAACTGTGAAAGTTGTAAACTACATAATTCTAATGAATTGTTAAAATGAATATACTTGACATTTGCAGAATAAACATTCTTTGTTTCATTAAAAAAGATTGAATAATAGGACCATCATCTGACTTATTATTAAGTAGAAATACCCAAGATAATATGGAAAAATCGTCGAAGTCAACAAGATACCTTCAACACCCAGACTTGCATCACTATATGATGCATAGCCTTCTTTGGGTGTTAGCTCGACTCGTAAAAGCATGTGATGGTGGTCCAAGTTGGCGCACATGTCGACATTTTTTTTGGATTTCATCAAACCCTAGCACCTAGGAAAATATCAAGAGATAGTATAAGAACTTGTTCTCATACCAGCTACGGCTGTTGACACTCATGTTTCATGAAGCCATTGTCGCTTTCATCCCATCCTCAATCATCTTTGAATCAAATCCAAATTCAAATCTCAAATCCCAATTCTTCAATTGATACCTCAACTCATCTCATCATACATGCAATCGTGCATGTGAGGTGCGGGTCATATTCTTTAAGGTAGTGATGAAGTATGCAATATAGCACACATATCTTTCAATCTTGGAAAGTGTGAATTATTAAGTCAAGAACCCTAATGACTAAGGCGGGTTAACCCTTAATCATAAGGCCTCATAAATCAAGTGTTCTTTACTCCTCAAACCTTGAGTGATAGTGAAAGTGTCAGGGATACATTCAACTTATTAGTTAGTATTTTGTGATTTTTATTTCCCCATTATTTAATTAAAAGTTAACGGTATTTACAAAACACGAGTTAGACTCATTAACACCCTTAATTTTTAAAATATTTTTGAAAATATTTTCAAACCGTCACTTAATTTTAGATTTTTCAAACAATTTACAAATGATTTTTAAAACAAGTAAAATCCTTATTTTTCGAAACAATGTAAAATATTTTTCTAAGACAATATCATATGGTTATACAATTTTTCAAATATTTTTACTAACATTTTGTACAATTCAGTTCAAAAGATACTTTACCCGTAGCCCCAACCGTTTTGAAATTTTTGAAAATATGAGCTATGGAAAAAGTACATATAAAATATATACAATACACCCCCTATATCTAGCCTGTGTTATGTCCCCATAATACCATGTGATATGATGCCATAGCTCATGCTAAATACAAAGGGACATACGTGAACTGACTCGGGTCTCCCCCCTATACTTAGGTTAAAAATAACTAAGTATAGAAGAAAGCCAAAAAGAGGGGTCAATGAATGAAGAAATAGAAATGGATGGGGACTCATATCTCCCCTATACTTAGGCTGAGAAGAGCCTAAGTAGAGAGATGTGAAATGAAGATAAAGAGACTGATGTGAACAATAAGAGAGTACTTGGTTCCCCTTCTACTCAGGCTGAAAAAGTAGCCTAAGTATTTGAGAATATGGAATTACAGATGGAGAGCCGAGACACTAGTTAGGATTAGATTGAATCTTAATGATGGAAATGGAATCTTAGGGATTTAATGGAGTCGTTTTGAATATTTCACACTCAAGGTTCAAACCAAGCAATCAAACACCCTTTTAGTTCACCAACTCACGCATGAAGACCAACAAATGTTGTCCATTTTATCTTGTCGATTTTATTGGCGATCACCCAAGATAGAAGTCCACTATGCACATGTATAATTATAGGTTTTGGGTATTATCCTAAGAATGTGTCCTCAGATCTCAACGTGCATAATACATCATGCGTATAATGAGGGGTTTTCTCTCCCATAAAACAAGGTAGTTTTTACTCCATTTATTGCAATCAGCTTGCATTAATCATTCTCAATTTTAAGCTTAAGGTTATCACTAAAATTAATGTCGGCAAACAAGCAAGAAATAACCATCTACTGTCCAGTCTCGATTCTATTTGATTCCTAAGTTGAAAATCAAGATTCAAAAATAGAGAATAGCAACACAATTGATAAGACATGATACATGCTCAAGAGAAGTACTCACATCCAACGTTGTTCATGCAAGTGCATGACTGAATTTTAAATCTAACATCAAATGTATGCAAGTTGAGAAAAAGTCACATCATGAACATGATATTATTAGCGGTGAAGAATTGGGTTGATTTGGCTAAGTAGAGCAATGTTTACGCGTGTCTCATTGAATCTATTGAGATGATGTGAATCTCATAGATGCATGCAATTAGTGTGTCCTAAACTATGATTAAGAAAACCTAATGATTTGAAATAAAAGTTGTGAGCAAACAGGCAAGAATCATCGTCTACTGTCTAGTCCATGTTCTATATGATTACTAAGTTGAAGACCAAGATTGGGAAATCGAGAAAAGCTGATGCAACTGAGAATATATGATACATGCTTAAGAGAAGTACTCACATCCAACGCTCTTCATGTAAGTGCAAGACTGGATTTTAAATCTATCGTTGAATGCATGCAAGTTGAGAAAAAGTCACATCCTAAACATGCTACTATTAGCGGTGAAGAATTGAGTTGATTTGGCTAAGTAGAGCAATGTTTATGTGCGTCTCATTCAATCTATTGAGATTATGTGAATCTCATAGACGTATGCAATTAGTGTGTCCTAAACTATGACTAAGCACACCTAATGATATGAACTAAAAGATGTTTAGAGAGCCGCGCACCTTACCCTAAAATCGAACACTCGAGTTAAACCCCACCCCGATGAACATGAAACATGCTCAACACCCCTATTAGAGTCCAGCCCATAAATACAGATGCGAGCCCTCGAATGAGGACCTTTGTATATGCAATAATACATACATATTTTCAATAAATAAATGCAACAAAATTGCTCAATTAAATATCTTAAATCTTCCACAATTCCTTCTATGACTCCTCACAATGGGAGCTCTCGATCCTCACCTCCACATCTCCCGAGCGTCCTCGATCGTCGTAGGCCCTACCACAAAAGACGATGGTTAGATATGTCATCAAAAGAAATAATAAGCAATGAAAAAAATAATGCAAATGGCATCACAAAACATATTGACATAAACATCAAAATAAACAACTTAATTAAATATTAATATCTAAGTAATCACTAAGATGAAGCCATGTCTCCAGCACCAACGCCATCTAATGAACGCGTATGTGGGTATGTTAATGTTGTCGAATTGTAGTACGGCTACATACACATTGAACTGAAATCGAGCATGATGAGGGGCTCTATTTAATAAATTTTTAATCTGGATAAGTCCGTGGCCGATCTCAGGGACACGAGCTATCTAAGTGATCAATCAAATTCTAACATATATATTAAGTGATTATCAAGGCATCTAGATCAGTTAAGCACACGAACTACGTAAACTAATACATATACAACATCATGCATTTTTAGTTGATTTTATGCGTGTTGGAATAAATGACAAAATGGTATACAACAAAATGATGACATGCAAATAAATACAAGTGCACAAATATGCCTTTGAAATGATAAATCAATTGAATAATATATATATATAATTTAGATATTCATTTGGTGCATCAAAATAGGTCCAATTTCGTTTGATGGCATTTATATACAAGTGAATGACACGATATATATATCTCCGGTTAAAATTTCTTGTTGCAAGTGTCAAATCAAGGGGGAAATAATGCCATTATGTAGATAATCAAGCAATCATCAAAGTGCAATTTAAATCACTGAAAAAGAGTTCAATGCTCATGTTATTAAGAAAATAGTATAGGGGCATACACATAAATAAAAACCTAGAAAATATATACAAAATATCACAAACATGTCCTTCAAAGGGCATAAATGCAATATAAATAAACCAACGACCCTTTCCTATATTTTTTCAATGTGCATGGATCTAATTGCAATTATAAAAAGTAGGTAGGGTCCTCACGTAATTTGTCCAAGTGTGCCACATGAGGCATACACTTATTAGACTTATTTGTGATTATGGAGAGGCAGGTGACTTTGGCTGCAAATTCCTCGTACCTCACGTGCTCTGCATGCGCCGCAAGGCTTATGGGTAGGTGTGGGCAACAATAGGTGTCTCGGGCCACGTGGTAGTTCAAGAGGCCTCAGACGTGGCTCAATTCCACTAATCTTGGAAGGTCTGATCCAAACTGCAGGAGGAACGAGGATCGTCCGATCGTGAGATCAGACAACACAATTGCGTCTCGATGTCGACCCTCTTCCTCTGCAGCTGGTGGTACGGAGTGGATTCCGATGTGGTCGAATCCTCCTCCTCCTTTCTTTGATGCTCCGCATGAAGTTTGATGAAGCATCCTGAAGACCTCGCGAAGGAGCTGGTTGGTCGAGGAGGGTCTGGCGATGGCTGGCGAAATGGGGCTATGAAGCCTCATCGGAGGCGGAGCTCTATAATGGAGCTTTTCCATGACTTCCGTCCATTGAAGATGCTTGATACCTGCAGATGTTAGAGAGCAGATCAAATCATATGCTTTCATGCTGGGGTGAATATAGAGTCTACGTGCGAAGAAGGTGGTCGCTCTTAGTGGGTTATTCTCCGACCAACTCAAATAAGAAAGCTTGAGGTGTAGGGGGTCTGATGGAGAAAGGGAGTGATCTAGGGATCCAATATGTATCTAGGATCTAGAAAAGTTCAGGGGCATATTAGACGAGGGTGAAGGTAGTTGTGCGATGTAAGTAAAATATGAGAAAAACAGAGGGAACAAATAAGAGGCTTACTTGGAGACCAAATAAGGTCGACAATGCTGTGGATGGCTTGGGCTGAGCTGCAGAAGGAGTTCCGATCTTCGCTGGACTCTCCCATCCATGGAGAGCATCTCGAACAGCTACCAGAGGTGCCATAGCATGGCCCGAAGTCCATGGGTCTCACAAGAGATAAACATTATCGCGCTCCAATTCACCCTTCCCATATCACGGAGAGGAGAAGAGGGCTTGGGGAGACCTCACACAAAGGGTGGACAACCGATGATGCGGTCGGTGATGGAGGTTTTAAAGAGGGGAACAATGGTTCCTGGGTGATGGGCCATGATGCTTCAACGATTGTTCCTCGATGCAAGAGAGGGGGATCGTTGACGTGGAAGTGTACGCATGGAAGAGGGGTGTGTGGTCAACGATGTGGGATGGTTGGTTAACGGAGAGGTGGTCTGAGGTGGTGCGGAGATTGTGGAGAAGAAGGGCAGTTAGTGCGGGGTGACGTGTGGGAGATAAGCATTCGAGGGTTGACGAAGGCGCACACCTGTTGGATCATCGTGATCCAATGGCTAAGAGATGTGCGCAAGTGGAGTGCGTTGATGATATATGGTGATCATATCAAATGTCCGAGGAGCGAGCTGTAGTGGATGTCTCAAATCTGATCATCAAGGAAGGTTGAACGGTGGGCAAGTGATGCGAGGGCTAACAAAGGACTGGGCCACGTGGTGTCTCCAGGGAGAGCCACATGGCCCAACAAGAAAAGTGAAAAAAAGAAAACAAAGAACAATTAAAGAGAAATATTTACAGACTTCAAATGAAAAGTTTCAAACATGAAAGTTATAGATCTTTTTGATATCTACATGTTTCCTATTGAACACAAAGTCGAAATATGTCATTTGTACCTAGTAGTATTTTCGTATGTACCAAAAAATACTTGTTTTAATTCCTTCTGATAGTTTTTTTATTTACATTTGTATTTACTGTCAAAATAAATATATATAATATTAATATAATTTTTATATGATTTATAATATTGAGGAAATATAGAAAATAAAGTCACATTAATAGACTTATTTATATACAATAATTAGGGTTAATTATATATGGTTAGTTGTTAAAGTTAATTAATTATGATTACATTTTATTGAATAATTTAAGTAAGAGGAATAATAAATAAGAGTTACGATGAGAAATCATGGATTCACCGAAGAGGATAAGGGTGCAAGACACTATTAGAGGACATACGTATGATTGTTCCCAATTTACTAGTCGTTTGGAGATGCTCGTACGAATGCATGTCCCATTGTATATTAGAGACCGGTGTAGTATGCATAATGAGAGGAAAGATCAAACTTTGTGTGAACTTGCAGTAAATGTAACTATAATTTTTATTTATACAAGTTGAATACTTTTAACTTTTCAAATTTTAAATTTTAAATTTATGAAGCAACATTTTGAATGGGATGACAGTCCCTTAGTTCGTGCTGGAATCCTTTCCCCTGCGATGAAGACACAGAGATCGGATAGAAAAATGGAGACTGGTGTGTTTTTATTTTTTTTTGTAATTTAAATGTTGTATTTTTATTAAAATTTTGATATTTGCTTTGCTTGATCTCTCGAAGAATCATATCAACCGAATCCAGAATCCATTCCTCAAGAGGATCTGATTGAAGCCTGTAACTACTGGTCATTTGAGATTTTAAGTGGTATTACTTTTTTTAATAAATATATTAAATTTATATTATTATTCTTATGTTTTAAATGTCTCTTCCATTCAAGTTCATTTAAAAATAAGTCCAATAGAGAGAAACAACCCGTCTGACACATTGACAGGGATGGAGGAATGCTGATCAGATAAGGCTCATTTGGGCAGCATTTTCATATCACATGTTCTTCATATTTAATATAAAATTCTATAACTAAAGTTTTTTTACAAAGTTGGGTACATGGGAATGTTTCTGATCGAGTGCAGCCCTTCGAACGCTTTAGGAAGAAGAATGTGGTCAACGGTCCTCGTGTGTGGTGTCACGAGAGCTATGAAAGAATGCATATAAGTCTATAAATATATTTTTTAACATGTATCTTTTATTAAACACTTTATTAATAATTTTATCAAACATAAAAATATGAGAAGATGACTATGCAGTTGTAGCCGACACAATCAACAGTTGGTAGTGGCATGTCCATCCCTTCGATGACTTCAGAAGAAGTAATTTTATATAATTTCCGCAAAGAACACCCTGGGCATGTTCGTTGTTTTGGAGCGACAACGAACATCATCAATTGGTATTGGTGGAAGAGTGGTCATGTATTATTTCAAGAAAATCAACGCCTAGGAGCTGAGTTAGATGGGGCGAAAAATATCATTTTGAATTTTGAAGAAATAATTGATAGGAACACTTGGGAGAGCTAGGAGACTCGAGCAATGCTCACTCGAACCAGATGAGTCAGGAGTCTCCTACATCAATATTTTCCCTCTTGGCCCTCCAGATGATCCACCGCCTCCGGACGTCGGAGGTTTAATATTGTAATTTTATTTTTATTTATTGTAATTTTATCATATCTATTATAATTTTATTTTCCTTTGTAATATGATAATAATAATTTTGAATTTTATTATATTATATAACATTAAAAAGGAAAAATATCAAATTCGAGTATGTAGTTCAGTTTTTATTTATATTTTTTAAAACCTCTTAACTAATTCCCAACGATTCTAAAAATCATCGTGGTAAGACTCCAAACCGCCGGTGTAAGTAAACATCATCGGAGATTTACTAATCACCGATATTAGTCTGGACTAGATCGGTGGTTCACAACTATCGACATTGTTTTCTTATCGTCGATAATGGCTGAAGGTCAGCAATTTGTAGTGGCAAAGACGGTGGTTTAAAACCATCGATGTTGTCTTAAATACCAGTGTTTAGCCAACTGTTGATGAATCTAGATATCCACAGTGGTCATGGAACTATTGTAGTTATTTACAAACCATATGCATTACTATCATTGGTGGAAAGATCGCCATTGATGGGCTCCCTTCATCGCCAGTGGTTTCTACGACCACGTCGGTGATTTTGAACCCGTCGAGGATGACCCACGTTGTTGCAATGGTAATCATTATTACTACCCTATAATACTCTAATAAACATAAGAATGGAATCGGTAAAAGAACGATTATTCCATTCCTTCCTCCAATCATGCATAATGGATTCGAATACATTTGTATTTGATCCGCTACCATAACCATTTTGTATATATTTTAAATATATATTCGCTTTTATTTAAAAATAGATAAGTATGCATATCACTTTAATATTCTATAATACTCGAACAAACATAAGAATGGAATCGGTAAAAGAACGATTATTCCATTCCTTCCTCCAATCATGCATAATGGATTCGAATACATTTGTATTTGATCCGCTACCATAACCATTTTGTATATTTTTTAAATATATATTCGCTTTTATTTAAAAGTAGATAAGTATGCATATCACTTTAATATTCTATAATACTCTAACAAACATAAGATTGGAATCGGTAAAAGAACGATTATTCCATTCCTTCCTCCAATCATGCATAATGGATTCGAATACATTTGTATTTGATCCGCTACCATAACCATTTTGTATATTTTTTAAATATATATTCGCTTTTATTTAAAAATAGATAAGTATGCATATCACTTTAATATTCTATAATACTCTAACAAACATAAGAATGGAATCGGTAAAAGAACGATTATTCCATTCCTTCCTCCAATCATGCATAATGGATTCGAATACATTTGTATTTGATCCGCTACCATAACCATTTTGTATATTTTTTAAATATATATATTCGCTTTTATTTAAAAATAGATAAGTATGCATATCACTTTAATAATCTATAATACTCTAACAAACATAAGAATGGAATCGGTAAAAGAACGATTATTCCATTCCTTCCTCCAATCATGCATAATGGATTCGAATACATTTGTATTTGATCCGCTACCATAACCATTTTGTATATTTTTTAAATATATATTCGCTTTTATTTAAAAATAGATAAGTATGCATATCACTTTAATATTCTATAATACTCTAACAAACATAAGAATGGAATCGGTAAAAGAACGATTATTCCATTCCTTCCTCCAATCATGCATAATGGATTCGAATACATTTGTATATGATCCGCTACCATAACCATTTTGTATATTTTTTAAATATATATTCGCTTTTATTCAAAAATAGATAAGTATGCATATCACTTTAATATTCATAAATATATGTATCAATATCCATGTATCTATTTAAATTTTCTTGTAATCATTTTTTAAATAATTGCTATTAAATAAACATGTTTTGTATATTTGCTTTGCTTCAGTAGGAGATCTCTTAATTTACAAATATATATGGTCATATTCATATTCAATACTCAATCATATATATTTTATCTGTAATTATTTTTTTTATAAAACTAATATGAAATAATTGTATTTAAATAAAAGTGATTATTAATTTGGTTTAATATTGGATACTCTTTATACGAACACTAGATTACAAATTGATATGGATATTTCTTATCTTATCATCTTAAAGATCAGATATCACTTTGATATGTGTAAATACCTACGTTGGTATCCATATATCTATTAGTAGATAAAATATTATATATATATATATATATGCATATATTGACATCGTATCCATCTTCATTTTAAGATGGATACATATACGGATATCATTTTCATATATGTAAGTACATGTGTCAAGTGTGTATTTATTTTAATATGTCAAACTTGTTATAAAATTATTTATAATTATAGTTGTCATTTTTAGTATTTGCTTTATTAGTATGTCCCTATACCAATTTTAATATGCAAGCAGATATGTATTGATCCTTATATTCATATTTAGATATCAGCAAATAAGTATTTCATTGTCGCTAAATCAAATTTGATATGCAAATATAATAACAAATTTATATGCTACCATATCTGATACAACTAATATAAATAAATATATTTAGTATATTTATTACGTTTGGATATCCCCTATACCGTCTTTTTATCTCTTTGTAGATATTGATATTTTTATATCTAATCCACTACCATATCCATTAAATGTATGTTCTGATGTATGTATATGTGTCCATTCTAAAATGTCAACAAACATTGGAACGATGATTCCATTTCCTCCTCTACTCCTGGCTAACAAACAAGGTCTTAGGTAATAGGCATTGTCAGCTCAAGTAGGTGCATTGAGACATGCATTTATATTTGTAGGCTCTTTCTTATATCTGGCCGAACTACAAGTCGAGTCGAACAAGCTGAGGTTCCAAAACTACTTTTAAGCTTTATCAAATCCTTTCTCAATTCTCATAAAATCATTTTCTTGCCTTAAAAAGCTTCTATATCTCTTATAAATGTAAAATTTCAATGTCAAGATTATTGTTAATCTTTTTCAACACATTTAACTTTTTTTAGCATGTATTTAGTTTTACAACTTGTGCTCATCATAGATAATTTGACTTGTATAATTGTTGTTGGAGTTAACCATCTGTATAAGCCGTAGACAAACATTCCATACCAAGTGGTTTAGAACACCTTCTTCTTCTTCCATTTATTCTTGGCGCTACATCATTTCTTAAGAAGTGGACAATTCTTCTTCACATGTCTCGACTTCTTACGCTATGAATCACGTTTACTCTTCATTTTCTATGTCACCCTTCTTGTTTATCTACCTCGACCTTTCATTCTCAAATTGTCTTTCTTTTTGTTAGAATCCACATTTGATTTCTTCTTTTCTTGGTTGTTTTTGAAAGCTAATGCCTTCTTTATCCCATCCTCATCATTTCCCTATTTGAGATCTTTGGTCTTACAAGCAAGAAGATTACTAATGTGATCACCGAGTGTAGTCATCTCGAGGTCATGTGAATCCCCAATTATCACTTCTTGGTGCTCACATGTACTTGGGTGAGAGTGAAACCAAAATCTTACCTTCAAGTTATTTAGAAAAAAAAGTCTATCCGAGGTTGCGAAGTTGGTTAACTATGGTTTTAGACAGGGCAATCATGTCTTTCATGCTTCCTCCATTGTTTATGTTGAAGATCTCATACCTACAAGTGTGTAATGAATGACTTGGATATATGATCCTCCTATGGATCGGAATATATCGGATTATGCACGATCTAATTCGTTGACCCCCTTCAAGATCCATGCTCATATAGACCTTTGCGGTATTCTTGATATTGGTTCAATTAATCCACTGTTATATTATCATGCATATGATTGAAGATACCATATGTCGAATTTGGGAATAATCCGATGTGATTCGGAGTAGATCAGAACTATTTGGTCATTTTGGACCATTCGACTATCGCATCGTAGATTTCTCCTCTCTCTTTTTCATGCTAGAAATATTTGTGTAGAACAAGTTTCATTGAGATTGGGTTGTGAATTAACGACCAAAACTCAACGTAAGGATATGGAATTTCTTGTCATTGATGGAAAGAATAGCAGAGTCTCCGCATCTAAGCTGGGCACAGGTCGACATGCTCTTATTTAATTGAGTAAATTATAGAAAAGTCTATGAATAATACACTCGATTTCAATGTCATACATGAACTTTGAAAGGTAAAAATAAGATATCTGAACTTTAAGATTTGTTTCAATTTGACCCTTCTCTATTGAAATCTAGTTGATTATTTCGTATTTCTAACATTAAAATTCAACAGTTAAGAACCACATTGAGACAAATCTTAAAATTCGGATACCACAGTGTTACTTTTAAAGTTCATGCTCACGTCACATCACGATTAAAACCGTATCCTATGCTAAACGGCAAGCCACATGTTTCAAAGAGGACTGTATGATCAAATCCAAAATCTCCCATCAAGATCATACACTGCTTAAAAACACGTGCGCATGTGAGACCAGAGAAATTTACTTCAAACATCCCAAACAATATTGAATTTGCAAATAGATCCTCGTACAGACCAAATCATGTGGTTAAGCACGTGATTTTGGAAAACTTTGCGTGATACACATTGCTTTTTCTTGATATTTTTTATCGTGCACGCATAGTTCGTACAAACTACACGTTCCTTTCTCTACTCCAGATAAATAAATAATATAATATAAATTCTATATTCAAAATAATATGCATGAAAAATAAAAATAAAGTTAATCTTAAATATATAATAATAAACTATATTACGTATAGTTTTTCATTTGGAACATAAAAACATTTACTATTTACCAGACAACATGAAAAATATCCCTTTACTATAAGAAATCATATATTCAATAAAAAATTCCAAAAAATAGATAATATATAATATTACATATTAATGCATATCCAAAAAATCAAAATCAAATACGAAATATATACCTCAAAATAAGAAAACACTAAAGATCATAGACATGTCCTAAAATATGTATAATATATCGTTTCAAAGGTATGAAAATGCCCTACAACAAAAACATATGGTTCAAAATTTTTTCTACTATTTAATAGTCAAAAATAAAAAAAACATATTTTGGAACTAAAATATTGCCTTTCAATTAATTCCACTTCTAAAATCCATATAAAAAGTTATAAATAGCCAACAAATCCCTGAGTAAATAAATATATATAACAAAAAATGTATTAAAACATAATTATTGAGCATTTCATACATATATTAAAAATACAAAAAGAACACCTTATATTCCTTTTATACACGTTTCTTTTAAAGTTTAATTCAGTTTACCAATAAAAACTAATAAAATACAAAATAAAAATCAAGTAAAAATTAAAAAAATAAAAAACAGAATGTAAAATTAATTATTTGAATAATAAGAACAAATTAAATACAAAATCAAATCATTTGATAATTATATATCATGCTCGTAGATTAACATATACTATTCCAAGCATGAACTTCGATTATGAATAATAAGAATAAAAGTTTACAACAATATTTCAAGACACATATAAACCACCCGTATCATCCTAAAATCGGAAAAAAAGAATAGATTGCATATCTAGATTCAGAGTAGCTTAACGAGGCGATGTGAGGGTGCAATTTAGGCGAACGGGGTGTCGATGACGGAGCCGAGGTGGAGAGGAATTAGGATGAAAGTTTGTAAGTAGAATATGAAAGAAAGGGTCAAGCACCGTACTGCCTAACAAACATGGATATGACACTTATGTCCTTACCCATTTTTGAGTCACGAGGTATGTAAGTATAATAGGGAAGACATGAATTTTCAAATATATTATTAATTTCGATATTTTATTTTAAATTTGATAATTTTAATAATGTAAACCTTTCTAAATCTGTCTTGAAATCATCGAGTGATATTTTGAAAAAAATAAGAAATTTTATATCATTTATAAGGAGTACTAGAAATATATGAGAGTTAAATGAGCTCGAATCTCATTTTATATAAAACTAAAAGTTCATGATAAAAAAGCAGCAACAAAATTTATTTTGTTTTTAAAGAGTACAAGTAATAATGATTACATAAGTAAGCTTATTCCCATTTCATATAAAATATACTTTATATGATATTTTTATAAATGATTGGATTAAAATATATTAAATAAGAAAATGGCAACTAAGAGGTCTCGAACCTAACTCTATTTCACATTGAAGATATTGCTCTACCAACAAACAATTCTATAGGTTTGTTGTATTGTTGTTTTTAAAATCTAAGTGCCATATTTAAGGAGGGAATGCATAATGCAAATGAAATATGAGAATTAATGAGCCCTTTGTTATGGTCCAACGAAGACGGACCATAATGAGAGAAATATTTTATCCACTTTCAATATCAAATATGGAGATCATCTATAAGCACCACAACTAGAGAAGTCCACTACAAGGAAGAAAAGGTGGCAGGTTTAAAAAATGTTCTTAGAATTTATTTTTAACGGGAGGAGAAAATGACAATTTTCAAAATAAATGTATTCTAAAAAGCATATTGTTTTGGACCACACCTAAGAATTATCGTCGTAGAGAGAGAGAGATCATGTATTTACCAACAGAGCATGTTTGGATGATGAAAGATTAAATATTTCAATAGCTTCTTATTTAGCACCTATCTTTAAAGATAGGATTAGCCGACTCAAAGCCTAAAAATATCAAGGGCCAAACACCAAAGATTAATGAAGCAAGAAAGATGAAATCTAAATCTACGACATGTTCTTTGGATACTAATATAACCAAATCCCAACCATAACAAGGATGGGGCATAATAATAAGAAGGATTTTTTTTACCCGACAGACCTTATAATCTTTTTCAATTACCTTTATGACCTTTGAAACATCGTAATTCCTCTCTCGACCTCGTAAACTTGCTATGTCTTACCCAACAAACCCTGCCGTCAATTTTAATTATATTGAAAGGGGGGGGGGGGGGGGGCGAGGCGGCGACAGGGGGGAGGGCCTCCATCGTCCGGGGGTGTGTAGGGAGCAGCATCACCGGGGGCGCGGGGCGGCATGGGGGGTCTCGGATGATGGAGTGGCACTCAATGTAAATTTAATAAACAAAATGGGTATAATATAAAGGAACATAACGGAATCTGGTTAATTTTAACGGGCAAATTAACGGAGCTTAACGGAGCTTAACCGCAGGGTCTGTAAGGTAAAAGTTAGCAGTTTTACAGGATTGGAGAAAGAATTATGATGTTTCAAAGATCAGAGGTAATTGAAAAAGATTATAAGGTCTGCCGCGTAAAAATAATCATCAATACAGGGTAAACTTGTAACCTCACTCCAGGATCTGACCGTTGGAGTGCGCAAACGACGTTGGTCCTTCCTCCCGATCATGGGATCACGGGTCATGGCCGACAAAGGCAACATCATACTCATCAACACGCCCCCGATATTAAATTATTATAGACGTAACGGTATTGTTGGCGGGCCCCACCTTCTTAACGTCTCCCACGACGCTCCTCTCAACGTCTCCACGCGTTCCCGTCACCTTACCCCTTCCGCCGGCTCCTCGCCCATCCCCCTACCCAACGCGGAGACGGACATTTCTGCATACTGCCCCCGAGTTTTTAAGAGAAGGTGTTTCTTGAACTATATAGGATATTTTACACACGTGTCCCTCCAGAGCTTTTCTGATACATGTTATGTCCAATTTTTTTTCCCGTGATTACACTTGTTCATGTTCCTTTTTGCTTTGTTTATGGATTAGTTGACTAGTCACATTCAAGATGATATACCTCAGTGTATGTTGTTCGTTGAAGATATCATGTTTGTTGACGAGACAAAAGACAGAGTAAATGAGAAGCTGGAAGTTCGGAGACATGCCTTGTAAGCTAAAGGATTCCGTATAAGTAGAGCTAAGATTGAATATATGAAGTGAACATTTGATGGAAATAACGGCGAGGGATTCGATGTGAAGATTGGAGATGATAATATTCAGAAGAAAAATTCTTTTAGATACCGGGGATCTATTTTAGAACAAGACAGGGAAATTGATGGGATGTTAGTCATAGGATAAATGCGGGTTGGATAAAACAGAGAGGAGCCTGTATTATTCTTTGTGATAAGAATATATCTTTGAAAGTCAAAGGAAAGAATTACACAGCAGCTGTGGGACCTGCTATGCTCTATGGATCGGAATGTTGGCATGTAAATCATAAACATGTGCAGAGAGTGATAGCAACAAAAGTGAAATTGCTGAGGTGGATGTCTGGTCATATATGAAAATATTGAATTCGGAATGATGACATCAGAAGGAAAGTTGATGCAGCTCCGATAGAGGAGAAGATGAGAGGAAACCACTTAAGATGGTTTATTCATTTGCGAAGGAGGTTGCTTGATGCACTAGTTAGAAGATGCAGGATTTGGGACGTTGAGTCGGTTAAGAGATGACGAGGAAGGCCCAATAAATGTTGGAAGGAGACTATTCGAAGGGATCTTATTTATTTGCATTTAAGCCTGAGAATGATCAAAATAGATCTGAATGGAGGCAAAGAATCTACGTAGCCGACTATACTTAATTGTGGGAAAATACTTCGTTGTTGTTGTACACTTGTTCTTTGTTCTTGCAAATTCCACAACACTGATATTGCAAGATTGTAAATTTTGCAAGAATTCATGAACACATTTGTAATTATTTTTAAAAAATTAAGGACAATAATGTTATTAAAAGACTTAAAATAACATAAAAATCCTTAAAATAACATAAAAATCCCTATAGTGTATTATATTTTCATTGCTTCGATTCTCCTTGAAAGCTGCATGTACTGATCTCGTAAGGAATTACAATATGAAAGCTAATTAAAGCTATTGTCATAATAAATATATCATTGATAACGTCGATAATGGAAAGAGCAAATTCTAAATAAAGAAAATCAAAGAAATTATATATAAATTTAGAGAAAATATGTTGAAAATAACGTAGTTACTAAAATTTGGATATATCTGTATCCAACACTTTTGCATTTGTTTTATATATATTGACATTGCTTAATAAAATGTTATTACTTTCCAATGCTTCGATATTATTATTATAAATTAGTACATTCCCTACAATAAATTCACGTAGGAGAATGAATACTCAATTAGTCATTGCCATATGTCTAATTTGTTGCATAGATTTAGTATATTTATTTTACTTGTGAACTATCATGCGCACATATTTAAGTTAATTTATAAAGTAATTTTTTTTTTTGTGATTATTCATATTCAATCTATATTCATTTTGCATTTTTTTACATGTAATTAAAGATATGGTTACACATTTTTCATATTCGTTATACTTTATGCGTCCACATTTGTACACGTTTTAAGATTGATATTATTATAAAATAACACAAATATTGATAATATATAACCATATGTGGTTTTGTGCAAAATGCATAAAGTAGTTGAGTAATCATGTGATATGAATGTTTATAATTTTTTTTTGTAATAATCCAGGTAGATTATCAACCATTTATAATCATGCTGCCATTGTTATATGATTATCAACCCTAAACCCTAAACCTTAAAACCCTAAACCCTATATATCAATGTCAAACACCTCTTTAAGAGTGACATAACTAGGTGTAAAACCACATGGTCGATGTGTAATTGCAAGAAAAGTAGGGGTATAAGTGTTATTGTGAAAACACGGAAGGGGAAAATGTAGGAATCTCCTAAAAATTATTTGAATTTAGCTAGTATTTTTTTCAAAATGTATATCAAATTCAAAACCCGATAATACATGTCCTGAAGATAAGCATTGTAACTATAGTGTCATCTACAATGCGTATCCCACTATGTATATAACGATAGTTTCAGGATGCCTCCAACATCAACTTATATGATTTTTATTGCTTAATTAAACTGATATTGTAGCTTAGCAACTAATATTTTTATTAAATTTATTTTTTTATGCGAGTAATTATTTACTCCATTAAAGTTAAATTTGAAATATTAGATGCTATTTTATTTAAAATAGATATTTATATGTTATGCACGTACATTATATATTATTATTATTTCCTTTGTATAATAATAGATGTCCATATATTTTTTTATATACATTAACAAAATATAATTTGGAATTTATCTATAGTTGTTACATATAAATTTTTAAACGTAAAATGAAACTCATTACATGTACGTTTTCCTTTTTATAAATTATAACTAGTGGGCAGCCCGTGCGTTGCACGGGGATGTTACTCCTCTCCTGTTATCGCGACAGATTAACTTCTACCAGCATATGCCATAGCATGAACTGCATTCAACACTTCAGACATTTACTTCATCACTTCTATAGATGTCAAATTGAAGCCTAAAGAAGGTATCTCTTCTTTGTTATTCTGTAGCTTCCCGCAGTTAGTTAAAGAATCACTCCGAAGACAAAATGATTAAATGCAAATCATTTAGAGGCAACACAAAAATTCAGTGCTAGGCATAAATCTAGTGTATTCAATTACCATGTGAGAAAGATTTCTGATCATTGTCTTAAGTTTGCAAGCTCCATGATTCTAGATTTTCCTTATTCAACATGACAAAGCAACACATCCACAAATTGCCCAACACAAGCTTAACAACTCCTATTGTTGGATGATTCACGGTGTTCTCCAAATCAATTTCCGTATGATATTGTAAAAGTTGGGCTTAGATGGGCTTTAATATGAACATATTTGTTCTAGTTGCAAATCTTGGACAAGCAACCAAGGGACTTCACAACCATTAAATAAAAGAGAGCAGGCAAATCTCTTATCAATCTCAGAACATTCTGAATTTCAAAAATGTGAAGAGATATATAGTAATATATCAGGCACACTACCTCGCATTAGGTTTAACAGCCATGCTCAAACAAATATCACTTAAGCTCGTACAACGAGGAAACTTTTTCACGGCAGTAAAATTCAAATTTATCTGAGATCGAAGTAAAACTTCAATACAAATCAAGATATTAAGCTTCTGGTAAGTGGTTGTCAATGTTCGTATTGACTCTATAAAATGAGAATCAGATTTAGAGATATTACGTGTGACTTGATGAAGATATGAGGATCAAGGCTTTAATTTTTAGTGTTAACCATAAGACAGTTCTTTACAGGAATTGAAACTTGCATCATATTTGCATTTGATAACCAGAACCATAATAACCACAACAATCACACTCAATTGAGTAGCATCTTACCATGCTTCACAGGTGATGGAGTCTCTAATGGAAAATACCATCCTACTTTTAATCAAGATAATCATGTTATACATATCACATTTTCATTGTACCTAACTATAGACCATGTGATTCAACATAGAAAAAATGAAGTTATGTTATTCGGGAGCTACATGTGATCTTGTTCTTATTTAATCTTTTGTGAAACTATGCAAGTACCACAGAAGATCCTTCTTCTGTGCTTCCAACGTGATTCGAAGCAGTTCAAATATTTGTTCTTTGATAAGCTATATTTCTAAAATACTTGCATGTTTCTTAAGATATTTTGTACATGTATTCTTTTGAATCTGGCTGATAGTCAAACTCTGCAAGTGCCTCTTACAAAACCCACCTAGACATGATCAATGAAGTTAGATAGCCAAAACAAGAGATCCGAATGCCGGAATAGAAATGCATTGTACTCACAATGTCTATATGATGTAATGAACAGATTGAAACCCCTGTATAGTCATTTCTACCTGTCTCTCAATTTTATCAACCTTTCTCTCAATTTCTAATATAGTAATTCATATAAAGTACACATGTTTCATGTGAGCATTTCCAATTGCAAGATAGTGACACGATAGAGACATTACCATTCCACAAAAACAATCGAAATTGAATGTATGATCCTAATTCACATTTCACATATCAACAATTAAGTTGATTGCAAATCGACATCTCGCCAGCGAGAGGACTACAGAGAGCGCAGACTTGTTTCCGGCGACCAAATTACATGCATTGAGCACGATCTGTGGGAGCTGGAGAAACAGGAATGGAACGTTGGCCTCCCATGAGAACGCCGACAACATGGCATCCCCCTTCTAGAAACTGGATGTGCTCTGCCATGATTCAAGAATTGAATTCTGCATAGTCGACAATTTGACATATGGATCAAGAGAGATAGCAAATTCGTTACCTCTTTCGGGATAGCATAAGAGGAATCGGCGTAAGAGATGGGAAAGTGGAGGCGCAGAGTGCTCGAGGAGAGAGCGAGGGATGTTAGGGCTTGTAGGAGAGGGAAGAGGATGATAGGGTTTCTCGCAAACCCAGCATCTAGCGTGAGAGGAAGTGGATCGATGAGGTCACCAGATGGCGAGGGGACCCGACAAGGAAGGGATGTCGCGGATGAGGAGGAGGTCGATGCGGATATGGGTTGACAACATTACAGTGAGGAGGGAAGGACCCAGAGGGAGGAGTGCAAGGGGTTGGTGGAGGAGAGACATCTGGAAGGGGTTCCATCCGGAGGAGTCTTGGAGGGAGGGCACACACCCAGCGGAGAGGATGGCAAAGGCGACGAAGGAGCGCATGAGGTGGACGGCAAGATGGAGCGCGGTCTCCCAGTGGGGTTGGTGGCTGTGATCGTCAGACGACCCGAGCGAGGATAGGACATGAGATGTGATTTACTCGAATGCTGAGGGTAAAGACAGAATGACGATTGCAGCGTGATGGGTAAATTTGGAATGTGATGGGCAAAATTTAATGGGTGGGGGGTAAGACCCCCTGCTTAATATATGTTATAGATGTGATGGGCAAAATTTAATGGGTGGGGGGTAAGACCCCCTGCTTATATATGTTATGATGGATAACTGTAGCTTTATACCCACAATTTGTTCTCTCCATATTTAATCATTTTTTTTATAAAATCAATTATTCTTATGAAGCAAAATATTATTTTTTAAATATTTTTTGGAAATATTTTTATAATATCATTTATTTTCTTTATATTTTATGGTGTGAATTTTTGTAAGCTATTATTTGTATCATAATTATTCAATATAGCAGAAGATATTTTTCCTAATATATATTTTATCCTCCAAGTATAGATGTCTCTTGATGTTGCACACATTAGTGATCGATTTAGGAAATGATCATCCCATGATGCATGATCATACTTAAGTTAACGAACGTTTTTTTGAGCTTGGCTCTTATTAGTTATTACCGGTGTTATAAAAGTCGACCCCGACTAGTAGGTCCGATAATTCTAGTTAGTGGGGTGGCCGATCAAGTACTGACTAATTCCGACTAGGCACACTAGTCGGCCGATTTTTGCTTGGAGATATTGTATTTTTTTTAATTTTTTACTCTTTTTAAAAAGAAAACTTATTATAATACATCTGATGTTTCAATTAAATTTGATTACTTCTTTTATTTCATTATGATAATATAAAGTGTACAAAATCTATGTAAATATATATATATATATATAAATGATTTATATATTGATGTAAATGGTTCACGTGGGCTTCTCTGTATTGTTGTATTACTTTCCTATCTCCAATTACATGAAAAAAATCGCGAAGTTTACATTGAAACTGAAGGCAAGCGGGCAACAAGCTGCGCCGCTAGACCTTTTTGATTATATATTTAAAATAATCATATAAAATTCAAAGATGAGTAAAGCCCGATTAAATACGATTACTCGCATGACTGCCGATAAATCCTTAGTCAGTGATCCAACCGACCGAGTATCGACTATCGACTTTTACAACCTTGGTTATTACTGTACAATAATTTATCATTGTCCGATAACCATCTTCTTAAAAAGGTAATACAAGAGGAGAAAGTGTTGTTTTCAGGCTTAAACACAAATGATTTATTATGTTATTGGATGTACATGATTATATTTTATCGAATTAAAGATGATTGAAAAAAAACAGCAACAATGTAATCCAAATTCAATCCATATAAACCGATGGATAATCCAAGAAATGAAATTTTGGTATGTGATACAACGATAGATAATATAACGAATTAGAAAAATAAATCAATAACATCAAACAGACAGAAATGGGATTAAGATCGAAAATCCTCAATTTTTCTTAATATGTAATAACAATAAGGTGAAAATCTCCAGGGTTGATGCTCTCAAAGGCCAAGCACCCTAACTTATTTCACGAGTTTTCTTATGAAGGATCCTCTTCTTTGAGCCACGGGCCACAACAACGCTTCTATATGTGTCATTCTCAAAGGATGCACTGTTAACTTCCTAACATAAGACTTCAACCCTTTTAGAGTACACACTCCTCCTTTTCTTGGAACTTAAAAACATTCAACTTCCATGCATTAGAAACTCATGGATAAATATGAAAGGATAGTGCCAACCAATTCTCCATGCAACTTGTTATTACCACTACAAACATATTTTATAAAATTAACAAGAACAATAAGATATGAGAATATCTAAAACATAGGTAAATTACGAGAAAAAATGTTTCAACTATGCATCGATTCCCATTTTAGACTTCATTTTTGAAATGTAAAAAGAGAGGATCGATCTTATTTCTTTGTCTCAAATATATATGTTTTCGTAAGTTCAGTGATCTTTTTATATTGACATTAAACCATAAAGTTGAAAGGTTAGCATTTTCTTTGTTATTCTAAATGAAATCTATTGATGCATAGTTGTCGTCTTTATTTGTAATTTACCCAAAAAAAGGAAAAAAATAATGGCACATGAATGTCACTCCAAGGTCATCGCGATTCGCAACCGCATGCAACGTTGAAACCGGAGGTGACGCTTCCCCAAGTTTCACCCGAGGTCACCGCAACCGGGGTCCTCTCGCATAATTCCTAAAGCCGACCTTTCCAGGCGAATTTTCGAATACCATTCTCTCTCTCTCTCTCTCTCTCTCTCTCTCTCTCTCTCTCTCTCTCTACCAACCTCTCCTACATCTCCGCCCCCATTCCGGCGACGCCCCCCCTCCCTCCCATTTCGCCCCAATTTCTCGAAACTCTAGATTCGATTGCCGCCCATGGACGACGCCTTCACGAAGGCCGTCGACGATGGCCTCCGCCTATCGAGGCGCGTCTGCATCGGCGGCGGCCGCAACGCCCCACAGAGGCCCGCCGGGATGCAACGCTCGTCGCCGTCCAGCCTCCACCCGACGGCCCCGATGCTCTACGCCGTCATCGGCGATCCCGCTATCGTTGACAACCCTGACGTGCCGAGCTACCAGCCTCACGTGCACGGGAGGATGGACCCCCCCGCACTCGTACCCCTGCAGCTCAACGAGATGTCCCTCGAGGTCTCCTGCTGGCTCGACACGGCTTTCGTGGAGGTGAAGGGGACGTGGCGGGTGCACTGCGTCATGGGCTGCAAGAGCTGCGACTGCCGCTTCGTGGCGCCTTTGGGAGAGCAGGTCTGTGCATTTCTCATCCGAATGTTCGTTCTTACGGCTCTTTTTGGCGATGGGGCCTTAATTAATGGTCGATTGTGTTTGTCTTTGGTTTCTTCGTGATAAAGATTTAATTTTGCGTGCTTTTTGTGGGGTTTTACTTAAATAAAGTTGTGTTTTCTAGAGGTAGTACTTATTTGCCAGAACGGGTGTTATTGGCTTCTTATACGTCCGGGATTATGGAAGCTGGTATCGATTCTGTTTGGAGCTAAAAAATTGAGCACTGGACAAGCCTGGGAAATTTATTTTGCTTGGATTGTTGTGAATGTGGTCTAGTGGGCAAAATAATAGCAATATTTGATTGCAAAGAGCGACATTTGATTGTTTTAATCGGAGGTTAGCTTATAAGGGAAAGGGTGTCTACTCGAGGCAGGCATGGTCATAAATGTCAGTTTTGATCACCTTATTGTTGACCGAGAAAGGGAATTTCGGTTAGAGTTTCTACTATGGTCCTCCATATTGCTGAAATATTGGCCATTTTGGTCGAATTTCATTGACCTGTCAAAACCAAAATGTAGTCATCCACATTTTGTCAGTTTCGTCAACTGACAATATATACATAAAGTTTAGGGGAGTTATAATGAGAATTGATGGTCATTTCATCTTTTATTCCCGTGTTTTTATCTGTAATCTTCTAAGCAATTTGTATTGACTATGATTACGTTTTATGAGATTTGAGTGATAAAAACTGAATTCTTTAGGTCTTTTGCACTGGTCTGCATGCGTGAGCTATTCAGTTGGTGAGAAAGGTTGTGTAGTGTCATTTACTTTTGAAAGCAAAATGCACCTTCTTTTGCGGGAGGATACGTTCTTTAATCAAGTCCTGGTTGAAGTGTTCATTATTTTTACTTTTCAATAAACGGAGCTTTGGGGTGATCGCCTACCAAGGTGAACGCCCTTCCCTTTCTAAAAAAGATTCTTCTTAAAGGCAACCCGAGAACAGAGTTGACATTCTTCTTAAACTTGATGTTGACTATGAGTACTAATTGGAACTAAATATTCTTTTCTTTTACTATACGTCTCAGAACTGCATTTGATCTCTCTCAAGTGCCAACAAATTGAATCTTTTTATGTTCATGAATCTTCTCCCATTTGGTTCCATTTTGGAGGTTCATTAGTTTGAGAAAGATGACTAGTTTTGTATTTTGTTTCATGTTGATGAAGCACAACTCCACATTAAGCCAATGGCGTGTATGCATTCTTTTCAAGCGCTTGAGCTACTTTTATCTTGTACTCATCTAAAGCCTAATTTATTTGTTATGCGTTCTCAAGGAAAATATGGTTTGCTAACAGGGTTCCATTCTAGGTGTGGAGGCTGGTGTTTCTAAGCGATCATACTTTACTGAAGTTAGTAGATCAGAAGAAAATGGTCTGAATTATAAGGTGTCTAAAGATGATGTCAAAGGGTGTCTGAGACCACAGATGTTTTCTTTCACAGTGCACGAGGTGACATTTATTTTTTTTACAATGCCCTAATTAAATCTATTCAAAGTTTGTCTTGGTTTTTTATTTATCAACTCTATCAACCTGTAGGTAAATGGAGGATCTAATGTATCAATAAAGGTAATTTGGTGTCAGAAGCTGTTGTACAAAGATGGCCAATTCTCTGTTGCAATACCTTATAGCTTTCCAGAGTTTTGTAATCCATATGGGAAGTCCACTGCAAAACGGGAGAAAATGAAGCTAGATGTGAGAACGGGCACAGGAAAAGAAGTCATTTGCCAGACATCAAGCCATGCATTGAAGGTGAATGCTATCTGTTCAACTTTATTTATTTTCTAGCTCTTCTATCCAAACAAAAGCAATTTAAAAATTTGGTTTGTAGGGAATGATGCATACATTTCTTATGTTACTAAGATTCTTCTAGATAAGAAAAGAATTTATAAGATACATCCAGTTTGCTGGTGGGACAGAAACTTTCTTCTTTTGATGACAATGCTATCGTTTTTAATAAAGAGGAAAAGGAAGCTGTTTTGTGTAACAGCCAACTTGGCTGTTACACAAGGCAGTTTCCCCGCCATTTTTATTTTTATTTTCAAAAATAAAACCATGTTATTCATCTATATGTACCTCCTACATGTCATTCAAATTTCGTCAGAAACGGAGACTCCTATGCCCTCCATCTAGAACAGATAATTTTTAACGGTCTGAAATTTGCTGTAATCGACCTGTTCTAGATGGAGGGCATAGTAGTCTCCGTTTCTGACGAAATTTGAGAATGTAGGAGGGACATATAGATGAATATACATAATTTTATTTTCGAAAAAAAAACTAAAAAGGGGGGGAAACTGCCTTGTGTAACAGCCAACTTGGCTATTACTCAAAACAGCCTCCCTCCCCTCTTTAATAAATAAGTTACTGATGATATATTCATTTTACTACTTGGGCTTCACTTATTATAAATGACCAATGAAATTTTTTTACGCATGTATCTTATGCATTTTTATCAAAACTGTTGTACTTGATGCTTTTAATGTTATTGATACAAAACCTTCTCAAGTTGGAAAATTAGAGGAGAAATGGTACATGTTGCGTGTTTATAGTGAATAAGTAAGTGGCAGTGAGTATGAAATCTCATACGACAAAGATGTCTGCAGAGATGATGTTTGCTGGAGCAGGATACCAATTGCTCCAAAAAAGGGCAAATAAAGGAGAGTGAGTGTGAAAACCATTCAAGAGAGATAACATCAAAATTTTGAGATGTTTTACTCGTAAGCCCGATATTGTGCAATTTGAGTAGTCGCTTTCATTAAAAAACATGTTTCCTCACTGCCATCATCTATCTTTACAAGTGGCTTCAGCAGCTTACCTAGAAATATCTTATTATACCAAAGGATTGATGAAATGATAATTTAATAATTGCTGAAAACGGTAATGGAGTTTAGCATCATGAATCATGAAATGTAGAATTATATTATTTGGCATAACACTCAAGCCTAAAACGTTGTGTACGCATGTGTAGAATTACATTAGATGTCTTGCTAATTATATTTTTTAAAGCTAATTATGAGTCAAGCATTTCCATATCTTACCTGCAACTGATTAAAACAAAAAGTTAGTGTGGCACCAGTAAAAATTGAAATGAGGGAAACACATTTAAGTAAGGTGATATGGAAACGTGCAAAGAAGACCATCCACACGGAATAAGAGAAGTCAAAGAAGAGTGACACTTCAAGACGGTGAAAACTAGAGTAAAATTGAAAGGGAACTATTACAAAGGGTATGACCTTTATAGATTTTTATGGCTGTAATGGTTCTAATGATTTATGTAGTTGACCACTCCCCATTTTTAAGTGGGGAAGAAGCTTGATTGTCCTTGTTCTTATAATGGCAGTGGAGTTTCAGCTTATATCCATTTTTAAAATTGTCACATAAATTCTTAAGATTTCAAGGTTTGCATGACTGAACATCCTCTAGTTATAGCCTAATATTAAATTCTCTAATTCCATCTATTTTTTACTTGTAGGAAGCACGCCGTGAATCTGGGGGAATGTTTTTCTCCTATGAAGCAGATGTCCTTACATGGTCTACTGTAGACTTCATGTTTTCTTACACAGTAAGCATTGACATTTTTAAGTCTTGGTACTGGCATAATCTGTTACCATGATGGCTAACCTTCTCGATATTGGTGCTATTTCGATATATTGTTAGTTCATGCTGGAATTCTTATTAGTAGTTTTCCCTAATATTTTCAGTTTGACAGGCTATTTGTTTTTACATTGTACCTTGTGTTTTAAAAGGAGCTCTGGTGTGATGCGAGGCAATCTTTTGCTGCTTGGGCTTACCATAGGCATGTCCTTTTAATCAATGCCTAGATGAATAATTAGACATAGATGTTTTAAGAGACATGCTAATGGTTAAGGGACTTATTTTTTCTAGGGTTTTTATCATTGTGCCCCTCTGAGATATTGCAATATCAGTTATGCTCCCTCCCTTTTTTGGAATATCAGTTGTGCCCTCGACATTTTGCCATTCTATCACTTGTGCCATTCCGTTACTTTAACCGTCAATGAGTTGAACTTAACCATGCTTTTCTCAAACCATGGTAAGATAGGCTTAACTGTCCAAACACTCCCCCCCATCCTCCTCCTCTGACCCCTCCTCATATGCGCTACGCCCTCGAGTCTCCTCCTTCGATATCCCTCACATCATCTGCCTATCCCTACCTCCTCTGCCCGCAACTTCGATGATCAATCAACCACCATAGGAGCATCTCAAGCTTTGTGGTGCTGTCGTGACATCACTCGAAGGTGCAAGGCTCCCCTCAAGCAGATCCGTTGATTTGTCGCTAGGACTCCAACCACCTTCGAAGCTCTGGAGAACCATCGACGCTCCATCTGATCGAGCCACATCAGAGCTTCCTAGCATGGCCTCAAATTTCAGTGAAATTCGGTCGAATTTCTGTCGAATATCGATATCCAGTCGAAATCGAAATTCGACCGAAATGACCGAAATATGGGGGTCCTAGTACAAAAAATGATCGAAATGACCGAAATTTCGATCGAAATTTGACCGAAATTCCATCGAAATTCTGTTTTGGTCGTAACCGAAATGGTGATCGAAACCGACATTTAAGGCCTTTTTTTTGAAGCCAAGAAAAGGAGGATACACTCAGTGGTGTTCACCCCAATATATTAAAAGGGAGAGTCAGAGATACAAACAAAAACAAAAAAGAACGATCCAGTAGAGGAGGCGAGAAGCCTCCAGTTCTGGGCAAAAACACAAAAAACAAGATATCAAAAATTAAGTACAACTCCAGTCGTCTACCAACCCACTCGCGCGACAGAGCACATTCTCCATGTAGAAGCGTTGCGCAGAGAAAATGGCATCGTTACGACTAAGCCAAATCGACCATAATCTTGCCACCGGTGTCAAGAGCCGCCTTCTATCCTTATGCCTATTCACGAAGAGAGAGTCACAGAAGGTCTCCACATCAAAAGCACACACACAAGCCACAAGCGGGTCTTCCCAAAGCCCCCGGACCATAGGGCAGACAAAGAGGATATGATCCAGAGATTCCACATTCGATTCACACAGGACGCATAGATTGGACATCGAGAGCATCATCCTTGAGCATGGATCACGCGTCATAAGCCTCTTTCTGCGGACCAGCCATAAGCAGAAAACAATGCGCAAGGGCAGGCCCAACCTCCAGAATAAACCACAGTCTCTCACCAGGGAATCCGAGCGAGCAGGCAGAAGCTCAAGCAGTCCAGCATAGGCCTTCTGAGTCGAAAAGCCACCATCCCTCCAAACCCAATGAGCCCACGGAAGGCGTATCCGCAACAGCAAGGACGTCCATCAGAGCAAGAAAGTCCAAGAACCTCTGATCCGAGAAATTCCCCCCAAAGCGAGGAGAACAACACGCATTCTCCCAGCAGCACGCCACAGAGGCATCCTTGTTCTCCGCCATCGCAAAGAGCTGCGGGAAACGGACAGAAAAGGGATCCCCCCCAACCAGCTATCCTTCCAAAAAGAGAAGGCACGGTCGTCCCCCAGGACATGCTTAAACCTCGCTTTATTCCTCAAGAAGACCTTCTGAACACCACGCCCGAACGGAGACCGCGCACGCACCACCCCCAACCTGTTCTCCCCAGCCCACTCCCTCCCATGAAGCTCCCTCAAGATATCAATAAAGAAGTTTCCACCTCTTCCCCACACCCTGCTCGCCCACTTAAGAAAGAAAGCATCATTGACCAACTTGAGGCGCCTAACCCCCAACCCCCCTTCCTGCTTCTCCCTCGCCACCTCCTCCCAAGCGACCAGGTGAATCCCCCTCCCTTCAACACCTGATTTCCCCCACAAGAATCTCTTGAAACAAGACTCAAGTCTCCTGCAAATCCTAGCAGGCAAACGTCGAGTCGACAAAAAGTGCACCGGAATGGCAACAAGAACCGGGCGAAGAAGAAACAACCTTCTGCCCTTCGAGAGGAGCGCTGCGCGCCAACCCGCCAGTCTCGCCTCAACCTTCTCCACCACCCCACTCCAATCCCTAAGTCTTGGCCTCCCAACCACCAAGGGAAGGCCCAGGTGCTCGCACAATCCAGCGCCAAAAACTCCGATAAGTCAAAAGGAATAACCTTTGACTTGGCACCATTTAAGAGAAGCCCCGATAATTCGCTAAAGAGGTCCAGAGTGACCGACATGGCAGCGACCTCACTAGCACCCCCCTTAATGAAGCACAAGGTGTCGTCCACAAACTGTAGTAAAGGCACGGAAACGCCCCCCTTGGAGAAACCCTTGGAGAGGCCCGCAGCAACAACCCGGTCCACCATATGAGCCAAGACATCCGAGGCAAGAACAAAGAGTAGGGGGGGCAGCGGGCAGCCCTGGCGAAGGCCCCGTCTCGGCTGAAATAGCCCCCCCTCCAAGCTGCCATTGAGCAAAAGCGAGAAGGAAACAGTAGTCACGCATCGGCGCATCCATGAAATCCACAGCTCCGGGAACCCACGCCTCCTGAGGACCGACCAAAGGAAGGCCCAATCACTGCTATCATAAGTTTTAGCAAAATCAATTTTCCATAGCACCCCCTGTCTCCCCGACGCTTTCCAATCAGCCACCAATTCCGACGCAACCACAATACAATCAGATATTTGTCTTCCCCTAATGAAAGCCGCATGAACAAGGGAAACCCGTGAGTCCAGCACTCTGGAAAGTCTTCTAGCCAACACTTTAGCCACAATTAAGTATATGACGTTTGAAATCGAAATGGGGCGAAAGTCGCCAATCTCCTCCGCCGCATTCCTCTTTGGAATCAAAAGCAATAAGGCTTTGTTCAGCCTATCAAAACCTGCATTTCCTCCGCAAAACTCCACTACCACCTCAAAAACTTCGACTCCCACCAAGTCCCAGAAGTCCCGAAAGAAAGCCACAGAGAAACCATCAGGCCCCGGGGACCCATCATGATTAAGTTCCCACACAACCTCTTTAGTCTCCACCATCGAAATCGGCCTAATAAGCATGGCACAGTCCTCCTCGGAAACCTTGGGCACCCCCAGCCCCAACCACTTCTAAGAGATCCACTAGATTTCGTCCGCACCATAGAGCTCCACTAGACATTTAAGGCCTTGTTTCCTAGGAAGTTATCGTGGACAAGTCCTTCACAAGAGCTCCACTAGATTTCGTTCGCACCATAGCGAGAGTCTACAGTCTACTTACCACTATGATGGAAGCTATAGTCGTACCTTTGGTTGATCACCGCAACCACTTCTTGCTGCAGTTGCAGAACACGAAGAGAAGAACAGAGGAGTGACGGGGTGGAGAGGACTGGAGGAGGAGGGCGCAGAGGACGCGGAGGGGGCGGTGGAGGAGGATGGGGCATAGGGGGGGTCATAGGAGGAGGAGGAGGGGTTCAGAGGATGCAGATGAACTTTCGTGACCTATCTATTCAATGTTATGACCCTTGTGTCCCAAAAGATAACAACTGTTTGGGATGTGGATGGACGACAACTAACCTGAGGGGCACAAGTCATAGAACGACAAGTAGTCGGCGACACAACTGATATTCTAAAAAAGGAGGGGCATAACTGGTATTGTACTATCTTAAAGGAGCAGAACTGATAAAAATCATTTTTTTCTAATGCATGCTTCCTGGAATTGTGTGTATAACTCATGTATTTTCCACTTCCATTTCACAAGGAAACTTATTAGTTGTCCCTTCTTGTCACTGTCTACCACCTTATTCTCACCAGCTTGACTTAAAAGCATGCTCATTCCTAATATCATTGAAACTAATTGCTTTGCTCCTTGCCAACATCACCTTTTTAGGTAAATCTTTTCGTCCGTGCATTTTCTTTTCCAAATTTAACTGGACATGTTATATTTCAAGTGCTAATGTGAGTTGGTACTTGCTTATATAACTTTCTTTCTGTAGATACATCTCAAGAAGAAGAACGTGCCATCTCTCACTCCACCTTTCTCCCATACCTGATAGAATAAGAGCATGCGTCGTCAATTTAGGAGAAACAAAACAAAAATATACATTATTTTTTAATTTTTTGTGCGCTTCCTTTTTCACAAATCATCTTTTTTTGTAGCAGTCTCCCTTTTTTTGACTATTCTCCTTTTTTCACGTGCAACTTCTTTTTGTATGACCGCTTTTTTTTTGAAAACTCTTTTTATAGATGTTCACTTCTCTCTTTTTCTGGCTTTTCACTTTTTTTAAACTTCCTTTTTTACCCACTTTGGACCAAAAACATTCAGCCCCCTCCTTTTTTTGAAATCTCTATGGCCTAATTCGGGCCCAAGAAGCCATGCCCCCTCTTTTTTTGAATACAAAGCAGCAGGGTCCCCCTCTCTCTTTTTGAAAAGCTAGGCCCATTGGGCCATATAGCCCAGGAGGCGACATATAGGAGCTGTTAGGGTTCCCAGTAGGATTCCCTTACCCATCTCCGCCGCCTTTCAAGAATCTCGAAGGGGCACGCCTAGGAAGAAGCTGCTAAATGGAGAGGATCTCCTGGCCTCATCCTACGAAGCCTAGGGTTTCCCACGAAAGGAACATGTCTCATGAAGATTTCTCCTGCAGATGGCGGTGACGATGTGCCTTAAAAGTGGCGTACGAGCGGAAGAGCTGGGTGAGAAGGGTCTAGGGGTTGTAGGGGGGTATCATCCTTGGGAACCTATCTTCGCTTTAGAGAGTGGCGATGCTTGGAAAAAGGGGAAGGTGCTATCACGAGAGAGAGGTCTGATCTCAGAAGGGTGGCCACTTTGGAGGTATCATCACCGACGTTAGGGTGGCTAGAGGGGTTCGGCGTTGTCTCTAGCGAGTAGGTGGTAGTGTTTTGCCACTTGGAGATGACGAGGTAAGCGCCTGGGTTAGGCATCGATGGGCTCATGCACCTTGCCCTGTAACCTTGCTTGAGCGGAGAGACCCCTAAATTACCGCTATTGATGGTGATTGATTGCTGGAGTTGGGCAAGGGATCCTCTGTGGAAGGAGATTTGGCAGGAAGAGCCCCTTTGTTTTTTTGCTCGAACTTGCTTGGAATCCTACTTCCAATGAAACCTGAGTAACATCGATGGGATCATTATATGGAGAAAAAGAACCTGCAGATCTAGAGGATGCCATAGGTTTTCAACGGGGATAAATTTGCAATGGAGAAGAACCCGCAATAAAGTAGGGTTCAGTTGATTTCGAACCCTGTAGATGCTTAAAAAATTATGTAGAATTATGGTTTCAAAAAGAACCCGACAGAAGCGATTGTCTTTGAATCTAGAAATTTGAATAGATGACAAAATAATCTTCAAGAATAAAAGCAGAATCACAACTAAAAATATCAAACTACATAATTGAATTGTTCTGATATCATGTTGTTATAAAATAGGAAGCGGAAGCAGAAATGATAAACAGAGCATAAATCTAGAAATATGAAACATGGAACAAGAGATTTTTACGTGGAACCCTACTCCCTAATGAGAGGGATGAAACCACAGGAGAAGCCCTCAAAGGGGCGGATATTGCATTCCTTTTTCTCAATGGATACAGGAGGTCTGAGGCTCCTTATATAGCCTCCACAGAGCCTCCAAGTCCCATCACTGGTAAATGTGGGACTAAATGGATCCTGGAGAGATCCATTTGCCCTCCTACAACTCATATGGCGCACAACTGATGCAGTGTGGATCGGAAATATAGGGCTTCATTTATTTAATTTTGTCCAATAATTAGAGTCTCATTTTATTGAGTCTTCGCATTTTTTAATTTAAATAAAGAGATCACATGCGATCTCAATTTAGTTAGAGTCAATTAGAGATTTGAATTTATTTCAAATCAATTAGTTAGTCGGTTAGAGTCAAATTAGGATAGTAGTTTGAATTTGAATAGGAATTTCTATTTTTTGTAATCTCATCCCTCCTATATAAAGGGATGATTGGCTATTGTTTTAAAAAGGTCAGATTATATGAAATATTGAGATTTATCACTTTCTTCTCTCTATTCCTTCTTCCTCGACGCGGTCTACATGCTTCTTCTTCCTCAAATCTCTCGTTCTCCGACGAGCTTTCTCCTCTCAACCCCTCCATTTTCTTCTCCACCAAAAAAATCCACAATCAAAATTATTTTCCATCGTCGCAAATTTTCCTATTGCATCTTGATTTGCATCAATTGGTATCAGAGCATGGCCTACAGATCGTCCTCACGATCTGACGATCCGTCCAGACATTCGCGCCGACACGCGACGAAAGACCATCATTCGTCGGAGCGGAAAAGACGAGCCAAAGAAGCTTACGACAAGGAGATAAGCGCAATGCTTGACTTCCAGTCAAAATGTCGAGTTATGATGGCTAATTTCGAGGCTCTATGCGCCTCCCTATCAAAGTCTTTCACTACCGAAGCTGCTGTCCAGAATTTTAACGAAGAAAAACTCACCGTCAATGAGGATTTGCTCGCTGCCCAGGTCATTCCAGAAGGAAAAGACGACAATCTGCTTGCTGTCCAGGTGACTTCAGACTTGAAAACCCTTCTGAAATCGCCCTACGACCCACTCACGGCCCCTCGCTGCACACCTCCACCATCCCCGTACCCCCTGTGGTTAATTCCCCGCCGCCCCCACCCGCCGCAAACCCTGCACCTCCTCCTGTAATCCCAACGGCCCCTCCCGCAACCCCTGCAACGCATTTCCCTAGCTCAACATTACCTCCCGCCACCCCCGTTCCCCAAACCACCAGTCCAGCCTCACCCCTGCGCCTTTCCCAGCCCCTGTGCCCTCTCCCAACACCCCCGCACCCCCTTGAAACACAGCCCCCAGCCCCCGTGCCTTCTCTAGCAATCCCCTACCGCCACCCCCTCCTGCCGCAAACCCCTGCTCTTCCTCCAGCACCACCTTCCCCTCCTATCCTCTTCACCGACACCACCGCCTCCTCTATTGCCTCATGCTGCCACCACAACCACGCCGCCTTCGGCCAGCTGCTGTCATTGCAGCCTCGACCAGGCCCAGGCTGCCGCCAATGCACCGCCAGCCGCTCCCCCTCTCGTTCAACCACCCTATCACCGCCCCACACCGTCATTCCGCCAGCATCGGCCCTCCCGCACCTCCCTTAGTCTCCCCTCAGCCCCGCTTCCCCGCCGCCCTTGGTCGATATCGAGTCGTCGTTGCCGATGGAACCCTAATCTTCGGGTTCGGCGCCACCTACATCAAAGGGAAGGAGAACAATGGATCCCTAACTTATTTCCCACGAAGAGGCAATCCCTTAGAATTAGGGATTTGGAGTGGATTTCTAAAAATTGCAAGATTCTCCCTAAACTTTCAACCTTCAGTATATAGGTTAAAGTTAACGGGAATGCAAGAGGGGATAGTTCAAATGAAGGGGTGCGAAGATTGCGTTGCCCCCCTCTATGCCGAAATATGTAAAGGGGAGTGCTGAAAGAACAAAATCTGGATGGCCTCTTTATCCAATTAGGATTAGGATCATGGGTTTCATCTATTTAAAGGCCCCATGGCTTAATTCATTGGCCACATCTCCTCCTCTACTCTACTTGTGCTATTATTTTGCTATCTCCAAAGGCTGAGTTGTCCCACATGAAGATGCCACATCAGTTTTTCAAGCACCATATCAAGGGAACGAAACCCGGATGGGTGCCCACATTTGCGCCACACATGCTCTTCCGTCACAAAGTCAACGATTCCAACCATCGCCCCACGCACGCCTGGATTCCGCCGTTTGCTTTACACCAGTTCTTTCAGGGGATGATCGAGAACGCTGATTTAAATTTATCAACCTCCAAGCCTGCAGATCCAACAATTCGTCGGGAGACGATTTTTTGAAGCGGAGGAGAACTGATGCAGCGTGGATCGGAAATATAAGGCTTCATTTATTTAATTTTGTCCAATAATTAGAGTCTCATTTTATTGAGTCTTTGCATTTTTTAATTTAAATAAAGAGATCACATGCGATCTCAATTTAGTTAGAGTCAATTAGAAATTTGAATTTATTTCAAATCAAATAGTTAGTCGGTTAGAGTCAAATTAGGATAAGTAGTTTGAATTTGAATTGGAATTTCTATTTTTTGATATCTCATCCCTCCTATATAAAGGGATGATAGACTATTGTTTTAAAAAGGTCAAATTATATGAAATATTGAGATTTATCTCTTTCTTCTCTCTATTCCTTCTCACTCGACGCGGTCTACGCGCCCTTCTTCTTCCTCAAATCTCTCGTTCTCCGACGAGCTTTCTCCTCTCAACCCCTCCGTTTTCTTCTCCACCAAAAAAATCCACAATCAAAATTATTTTCTGTCGTCGTAAATTTTCCTTTTGCATCTTGATTTGCATCAACAACCAAATACTCCAACACTCCCCCTCAAGCTGGAGAATGAAATGCTCAGCTTGGACAAACGGAAAGAAACTCAACTCGCAATACATGACACTACATACAATATCAACTCAACGCGCACAACTGTTGGCTGATGTCGAGGACGTTGCTTCTCATGCCGTGCAGGTGAGGAGGACAAACTGGCTGGAGTATGAGTCAACTGAATCTCCTCGTCGGAGAGCATGTGCTCTGAACTGCGCCTGTCAGAGTCACTGCAACTGAAATGAGTCTCCTCGTCGGAGTACTCTCGCCCGACACAATAATGTGGACAACTGCTCCATATCTGAAAATGACCGAACTGAAAAAGGCTGTGGAAGTGCAATCTTCGTCGGAGTCCACGGTTGCTGGAGAATGGAGTCTGAAAAGTCTCCTCGTCGGAGAACTGGGTCTCTCCCATCTGGCTTAGAGAATGATACTCTACTCTGGAGTACCTATGATACCACATGAAAACCCTTGCCAACATGGCATAGGGAATGGTCCTCTACTCTGGAGTCCCTATGGCTCACGTAAAAACTCAGACTGAAACAATAAGAAGAATGATGGGGACCATGATAAAAAGAATGACAAACATGTGTACATCTGAAAAGACCGCATACATGTGCGTATCTAAAACTGACTCGGAATTTGACGCGGAGTCTGACAAAATCTTTGCAGAGTCTAGAAATCGGATGGTCTCTGACAAATCTAAATATGTAATATACCTGTGACTCTACACAATACTCCCCCTTTCTCCCATACTTGTCGGAAAACAGAGACATCGACAAAGTTGGGAGAAGACAGTAAAATTGGGAGAAAATAAAACATCTTAAATGCCGATATTTTTTTTCTCGGCTTCTCAATTTTTTTAACGGCTATTCAAATCATTTTTTTTAAACATATATTTTTTAAACATTCTTATTTAAATAAAATGTGGAGGTTATTTACATATACTAAGACAGGCTGTTCCATCCCAACATATTGCTTGTATTTTGCTCTTATGTGGATTTTCTAACAATAAAATGAACTTTTTCACGACAGAGGAGCCATGTGACAAGATTGAGACAATTGCCTCATGGGAGGCAGATGATGCATATGCACGTGTGTTATGGGATATTTTCGCCATTACATACTCTCAGGCAAAGAATGAGTCGAAAATACTGCAACTTCAGCATGATATCTTCACATCGAAGCAGAACGATCGCCCCCTTATACCCTCTATACTTCTTTGAGGGGGTATGTTTGATAAGATACATGGGTACATTCCCTTGATTGCTACACCGGAGCAACTCAAGGCATACAAAGACTCTGTGATGACTGGGGTCTTCTAGAAGTCCTTGATCCTAAGTACGACGTTGCTCGAGCCCAGATTCATATTGATGCTACCATACCTCCAATGGAGGAGGCATATCGAAGATTGAGTAGACTATCTATATCCTATGGTAGCACTTTACAGTCTCAGACATCTTCATCTATGGCTGCATCTCTAGGTAGGGGAATCCCTACACCATATCGTGCTAGCCGTGGCAGAGGAGGGAGTGGTCGACCCCATCAGTCGTGCACCTACTGCCATAGATCAGGCCACTCTAAGGAAACCTGCTATTCTAAGCATGAGTTTCCTGCTTCAGCTCGAGTTGCAGAGCAGACACAATCGGTCGGGAGTCCATCACCTGTTTCTGATAAGAGGTTTGATGAACTTGTGGCACGACTCGGGGAGATTATGCCTACTCTTGGGTCAATCAGCTCTCCCTCAGGATCTTCAGAGGTAACTGCCTCAACATCAACATCTACATCAGGTATAGCATATGCCTCTACATCAGGTATAACATATGCCTTTACTAGTTATTACATGCCAGACTTGTCAGAATGGATCATGGATTCAGGAGCATCCCATCATCTCTGTGGTGACAGAGGCTAGTTTAGTGATTTCCGTCCGACTCAGCCTGGACGATCGGTTGTGATAGCAGATGGGACACACTCTCTCATTACAGGTCAGGGGGAGGTGCAATTGACCCTATAATGAGGCTTCAGAATGTCCTTTACGCTCTTGAATTTTCTATGAATTTACTTTCAATTAGTCAAATCACCAAGGATTTACACTGTCGTACCATATTTGATCCATCTGCTCTTGTGTTTCAGGATATACTCACGGGCAAAGTGATTGGATCTGGACGTGAGCATGGGGGTCTCTACAGTGTGGCACGACTCAGGGAGATTATGCCTACTCCTGGGTCAACCACCTCTCCCTCAGGATCCTCAGAGGTAGCTGCCTCATCATCAACATCTACATCATGCATAGCATATGCCTCTACATCAGGTATAACATATGCCTTTACTAGTTATTACAGGGCATACTTGTCAGAATGGATCATGGATTCAGGAGCATCCCATCATCTCTGTGGTGACAGAGGCCAGTTTAGTGATTTCCGTCCGACTCAGCCTGGACGATCTGTTGTGATAGCAGATGGGACACACTCTCCCATTACAGGTCAGGGGGAGTGCAATTGACCCCGCAATGAGGCTTTAGAATATCCTTTACGCTCCTGAATTTTCTATGAATTTACTTTGAATTAGTCAAATCACCAAGGATTTACACTGTTGTGCCATATTTAATCCATCAGAGTCGTCAAGGTCGGAGTAGAGTCATAATCTGTTAGAGTTAATTCATTTTGATATTTGTGGTCCCAGACGTGTCCCAGATCATCAGTGACATAGATTTTATCTTGTTGCAGTTGATGAGTTTTCAAGGTTGTCTTGGGTCTTTCTTCTTAAGAACAAGTCCGATGCTGGTCCTGATTTTCAATCCTTTATTAATGAAATAAGGAACATTTTTCAGCAAAAGTCAAGTTTATATGTTCATATAATGCACTAGAATTTTGCAGTAATCAGCTATCCCAATTCCTTAGATCTCATGGTATTGTGCATCGAACATCTTGTGCATATACTTCCGAACAGAATGAGGTATATGAACAAAAACACCGCCATTTCTTGGATATTACCAGAACACTTATGATTCAGAGCTGTGCCCCTCATTCTACTGGGGGAATGCGGTTCTAATTGCTTGCTACCTGGTAAATCGTACGCCCTCTTCGGTTTTAGGGGAGAAGATCTCATTCTCGATTGCATTTTCCGAGATGGATCTTTTCTCACTTACGCCTCGTGTTTTCAGTTCGGTAGCTTTTGTTCATCAGATGTCTCCTGGTCTTGACAAGCTTTCTCCCAGAGCTATCAAATGTGTGTTTGTTGGATATTCCAAGACCCATAAGGGATATCGTTGCTTTGACCCTGTTCGATGAAGGTACTACATCAGTACAGATGTCTCCTTCTTTGAGTCCATTATGCATTTTTCTCCCACAGGCGACAAGCTCATTCCTTCAGAGGATGGAGAAGAGGTCTATATGCCTCTACCTTTGATCTTTATTACCCCGTCTTCACCACATCCTACTGCACCGCCACCACCTCCGCCACCACCTCCTCCACCACCTCCACCGTCACCTACTTTCTATCTGTAGTATACCAGCAACGACCCCGTGCTCTTGTGCCTCCTCCATCATCCAACACGTCCGAGGTATATTCTGAACATTTGAGTTCTTCTAATGGCACCGGTGGTTTGCATGTACAGACTGAGGTACATGATGTCTTGGATGATATATCTTCTGCGAGTAATGAGGATCTGGACATACCTATTGCTCTACGGAGGCAGAGGCGAGCATGCACTATGCATTCCCTTGCATCACATGTTTCCTTGGAGCATCTTTCTAAGGATTTTCAGAGGTTTGTTGTGGGACTGTCAGCTGTGGAAGTACCACGGACCTATTAGGAGCCGTTGCAGAGTAGCTAGTGGCGTCTGGCCATGGAGGAGGAGATGGTGGCTTTACAATCTCGTGGTACATGGAGCTTTGTACAAGCTCCACCAGGTGCGTCTGTTGTTGGCAGCAAGTGGGTGTTTACTGTAAAACACCGAGTTGATGGCACTGTGGATAGATATAAGGCTAGGTTGGTTGCACGTGGGTTCACCCAAACCTATGGGGTGGATTACCTTTTCTCCTGTTGCACGTCACTCTAAGCTGAGGATTCTTATCGGTGTTGCTGTGGTATGTGGTTGATTGCTTTTCCAATTAGATGTGAAGAATGCATTCTTGTATGGCGATCTGCAAGAGGAAGTTTACATGTAGCAACAATCAGAGTTTGCTGTTGAGGGGGAGTCCAGTATGGTGTGCCGACTTCACAAGGCCATATATGGCCTTAAGCAAAGTTCGAGAGCTTGGTTTCAGAAGCTCTCAGAGTTGATTAAATAGAAGGGGTTTGTCAGATCTACTGCAGACCATTCTCCTTTTGTTAAGAAAACTCAGAAAGTTATCGTTGTCGTTCTGGTTTATGTTGATGATATCATTGTTATTGGCTGCGATGAACAAGGCATTCAGGCAGCTAAAGATTTCCTTGGACAACAGTTTGTGACCAAGGACCTTGGCACACTACGTTACTTCCTTGGCTTAGAGTTTGCACGAAATCAGAAGGGTATGGTTATGACCATTATTTAAGAAAACGCGCCTCGAGGCGCTGAGGCGGTCGAGGCGAAACGGGGCGGAGGAAAAACGCCCCGAGGCGATCGCCTCGAGCCCCCTGTTTGAGGCGTGCGCCTCAGATGTCCTAGGAGGTCGAGGCGAGGCGAGGTGAGGCGTTTGGGGTTATTTCAAGCATTTTTTAAAGTAAATAATTAGTCCTATTAGTTTTTTAGATGTTTATAAAGGTCTAGTTGTTGAATATATATTTATGCAAGATGAATGCTTAAATTTGACCTCTTTCATATTCCTATTTACCATTAACATATCCAATTATTTTAGAGAACTCTTACTATTACACCCTTAAACATATACGAAACTGTGTGTGAATTCGAATACTCATATAAGAAAAATTTTGGGTATGGTGGCACAGGGGGAACATCAAATCGTTCTTCATCTGGGTTCGGTAAATCATGCGGTTAGGATTCAAATCATATAATTCATATCAGCATTTTGGATATCTATAACGACAACTATAACCAATCCCTTTTTGATAACTATTTTAGTGATGGTTATAGCCAATGATTTCCTTTTGACTGGGCAGAGATTTAGTAGAAATATTTATGGCATTGACATATCCTTTTTTTTCCATGTTCTTATCTTCATAATATCATCATATATTACATTGTTATGTATTATATATTTGTCAGATTACTTTAGTTCACCAATAAATATATTTATTATATATTTTGCAATTATTTTCTTATACAAACTAAGGCTTACGCCTCGACCGCCTCGAGGCTACACCTCACCTCGCTTCCAGCTAAAACGCCTCGTTCCGCCTTTCATTTTTACAAACCTTGGTTATGACGCAAAGAAAGTATCTTACTGACCTTCTATCTGAGACATACATGATAGGATGCAGACCTGCCACTACACCAATGGATCCTAATGCTAGTATCTATGACGCAAAGGAAGTATGTTACTGACCTTCTATCTGAGACATACATGACAGGATGCAGACCTGCCACTACACCAATGGATCCTAATGCTAGTATCTATGATGATGACTCTTAAGAGATGGATAAAAGAAGATATAGAGTGATGGTAAGGAAGTTGTTATATATTACTATTACCAAGCCTGATGTATCATTTGTTGTGAGCAGAGTCATCCAGTTTATGGAGTAGCCCAGATAGGTTCACATGGATGCAGTTTGCATGAGTTTGACATATCTGAAATCTTCTCCAGGTGCATGTCTTCTTTTCAGAAGAGATACGTCTCTCACTATTTCTGGATGTGCAGATGCGGATTATGTTGGATGTCCCAAGGATCGGAAGTCCACCTTAGGCTTCATTGTATTTGTTGGTAGCTCACTGTTTCATGGAAAAGTAAGAAGCAAACAGTTGTTGTTCGATCCATCGTTGAATCCGAATATAGAGCTATGGCCCAAGGGTGTACAGAAATGATATGGGTCAAGTCTGTCCTGACTGACCTAACTGTTGAGGTGCCTCTTTCTATGCACCTCAAATGTGATAATCGGGCAGCACTGTTCATAGCTAGCAATCCAGCCTTTCATGAGAGAACAAAACACATTGAAGTAGATTGCCACTACACTCGTGATTTGATCCAAAAAGGGCTGATTTCCACTTCTCATGTTGCTTCAGGCGATCAGATTGCAGACATGTTTATCAAAGCTCTTGCGAAAGGTCCTTTTCAACGTTGCTGTTCCAAGCTGAGCATGATAGACATATATGCTCCAGCTTGAGGGGGAGTGTTGAGATTCTTATATCTCTTGGTCTTTATTTATATTTTTTTATTTCTCTAGTCTATCTTATGTAATTTTCCCATAGAGCTTTTCTCCTATATAAGAGAGTGTCGGGAGAAACGAAATTCATGCATTTAGAACAGATCGAGGGCTCTCTTATATAGGAGAAAACCCCTTGGGGTAATTACATGATAAGTACATAAAAACGTAAAACATAAAATAGACCAAGAGATATATTTATCTCAACACCCCCCCTCAAGCTGGAGCATACATATCTATCATGCTCAGCTTGGAGCAACAGCTTTGAAATGGACCTCTAGCTAATGCCTTGGTGAAGATGTCAGTCGTCTGATCTCCTGTGGATACATGGGTAGTAGATATGAGACCCTTCTAGATCAGGTCTCTAGTGTAATGACAATCCACTTCTATATGCTTCGTCCTTTCATGAAAAACAAAATTATTGGCAATGAATAGTGCAACTTGATTATCACATAAAAGTTGCATAGGAAGAGGAACCTCAATAGTAAGGTCAGTCAATACCAATCTAACCCACATCATTTTTGCACTCCCTTGTGCCATGGCCCTGTATTCAGATTCTACACTTGATCTGGACACCACTGTCTGCTTCTTGCTTTTCCATGAAACAAGTGAGCTTCCGACAAACACCGCAAAACCCGAAGTAGACTTTATGTCTCTGGGACAACCTGCATAATCAGCATCTGCACAAGCTGTCACCTTAAGAGATGTATCTCGGTTAAATATAAGACCCGAGCCAGGTGAGTTCTTCAAATATCTCAATATCATATAGACAACATCCATATGCACCTTTCTGGACTGCTCCATGAATTGGCTAACTTTGCTTACTGCAAACATTATATCCGGCCTGGTGATAGTGGCATATAAAAGCTTCCCAACCAGTTCTTTATATCTCCTGCTCTTTATCTCCTGAGTGTCATCATCATATAACCTCATGCTCGGATCCATAGGGTAGTAGCATGCTTGCATCTTGTCATACATGTTTCAGAAAGGAGATCTATCACAAACTTTCTCTGCGTCATTACCAGACCACACTGGTTCCTGGGGAACTCCAACCCAAGGAAGTATCGAAGAGTGCCAAGGTCCTTTGTCACAAACTGTTGACCTAGGAACTCCTTGGCAGTTTGAATGCCTTGGTCACCATCTCCTGTGACAACAATATCATCCACATAAACAAGAATAGCAACGATACGTCTCTGTGTCCTCTGAACAAAAAGCGAGTGGTCTGCAGTAGACCGTACAAACCCCTGGTGCTCTATCAACTCCGATAGCTTCTGGTACCAAGCTCTCGGACTCTGCTTCAGGCCATAAATTGCCTTGTGAAGCATGCACACCTTTTGTGACTCCCCCTCAGTAGTAAACCCTGGCGGCTGCTGCATGTAAACCTCCTCGTAGAGGTCCCCGTATAGAAAGGCATTCTTCACATCAAGTTGGTACAAAGGCCAGTCCTGTGAAACAGCAACAGAAAGAAGAATGCGTAGTGTCGAATGTCTAGCCACAAGAGAAAAAGTATCCTGATAAGTTTGGGTGAACCCACATGCCACAAGTCTTGCCTTGTATCGGTCAACGCTGCCATCTTCTCTTTGCTTGATGGTAAATATCCATTTGCAACTTACAACATAGGTACCTTTTGGAGCAGATACAACACTCCATGTACCACACGACCTTAAGCCTGCCATTTCCTCTTCCATTGCAAGCCGCCACCTACCGTCCTGTAGTGCCTCCTGATATGTACGTGGGATAATAACAGTTGAGAGTCCCACTACAAACTTCCTGTACTCCTATGAAAGATGATCCAAAGAAACATGAGCACCAAGAGGATACATGGCGGATTGGCGACGAGACTTCCTTAGGGCAATAGGAATCTCCAAATCACCAGCCTCTCTATCTTCTGGAATCAACTCATCTGTATATCATGCAAAGCTCCAGTGCCATCAGTAGAAATAATGTGTTCATGACATACTTGAGGTGTAGTGGATGATGTGGACGACGCATGAGCAGAGGGGCGAGTAGAAGACCCGCGAGTGTAAACAAGGGGTAACAACTTGGACTGGGTAAATGGAAGTGGAGGCGGTGGAGGTGGAGGAGGTGGTGGGGGCTGAGGAGCAGCATGGGTACATATGGTGGAGGAGATGGAGGTGGAGGAACAACAACATCCTCCCCAATAGTAGCATTGGACAACCTGTCACCTGTAGGAGAGAAATACATAACCGACTCAAAGAAAGTAACATCAACACTCACATAATATCTCCGTCCTACATGATCAAAACATCTATACCCTTTTTGGGTACGAGAATAACCAACAAAAACGCATTTGACAGCTCTGGGCGAGAGCTTGTCACGACCAGGAGTGACATTATGGACAAAGGCCACAAATCCAAACACTCTGGGAATGAGGGAGAAAAATTCCTTCTTAGGAAACACAATCAAGAAGGGAACCTTCTCCCCAAGAATAGTTGACGGCATGCGATTCACCAAGTAGCAAGCAGTGAGAACGGCGTCCCCCCAGATAGAATGAGGGGTACGACTCTGAATCAATAATGTTCTTGTAACATCAAGAAGGTGACGATGTTTACGTTCAACCACACCATTCTGCTGAGAAGTATAATTGCAAGAAGTCTGATGAACTATCCCTAGGGACCTGAGAAATTCAGATAAGTGTAATGTAGAAAACTCCAAAGCATTGTCTGTACGTATGAACTTCACATTAGCAGAGAATATATTTTTAACTTCAATAAGAAAGGTTTTAATGATAGCACCGTCTTCATACTTGTGTTTTAACCAGAAAACCCAAGAAAGTCTAGAGAAATCATCCACAACAACCATATAAAAACGATATCCTTGATGATCAGGGACACGACTGGGACCCCAAATATCAAAATGAAACAACTCAAAGGACTGACTACTGTGACGACTCGGACGACTCGGGAAAGAGGAGCGACGGTGCTTCCCAAGTTGACAGGCTTCATAATCCAGAGTAGTACGAGGAGATATCTGTGGTAGCACATGACACATTTTTTGTAGTGGAAGGTGGCCAAATCGAAGATGCCACATGAATGGAGAAACATATCCTGAAGGTAAAGTAGCGACGCCGGCACAAGGTGGTATGACAAGCTTATACAAACTTCGCTGCTCACGGCCATGACCAATCACCCTGCTAGTTAGTATGTCCTGAAACACAAAAGAAGAGGGGTCAAAGATGGCACGACAATGTAAATCTTTTGTAAGTTTACTAATGGACAAAAGATTCATCTAGAAGTTTGGACCATATAAAACATTCTGAAGATTCACAGAGCGAGCTAGAATAATCTCCCCCTAACCAACAATGGGTAGACGAATTCCATTGGCAATAACCACAGATTTGCCATGTGGGATAGATCTGTATGTACAGAATTGCGTCCGATCTCCACATATATGATGTGACGCTCCAGAGTCCATAATCCAGTCAGTCAAATCTGAACTGCTACTACTTGTGAACACAGAAGGAGTACCTGATGAACTAGAAGATGCTCCGGCGGTGGCTGTGGCATCAGTGGCACCTGGAGTCGGAGTCGTAAGAGTGGTCATCATGTCTCGAAGTCTGGAGACAATATCATCGAAACGTGGATCCGGAGTAGGCAAACTAGGATGCTCAGTATGCTCAGCAACATGTGCAGACACTGGATATTCACGCTTCTGAAAGCATGTCTCCTCAGAGTGACCAGGACAATGGCAATGTGAACAAGGACCACGCTGTTGGCCTCCCCCTCGACCACGAGGTCCACGGCCACGAAACTGGGACGACCCTCCCCTGCTACGAGTAGACACCATAGCTGACGGGGCCGTCTGGGATGTAGTAATGTGTGTGGTAGTAATTCTACTCAATCGCTTGTATACCTCTTCCATTAGAGGTATTGTCTCGCCAGTCAGAAGCTGAGTACGTGCTACATCGTACTCTGAATCAAGCGATGAAAGAAAAACGCCTATCATAGCTGACAGGGTCGTCTGGGCTGTAGTAATGTGTGTGGTAGTAATTCTACTCAATCGCTTGTATACCTCTTCCACGTGCTACATCGTACTCTGAATCAAGCGATGAAAGAAAAACGCCTATCATAGTGGCATTTCAATACTGCTCCTGCTGCTTAGTACTGGTAGTAATAGGTATGAAGCTGTGTAAGCGTTCAAACATGCCTCTAAGATGAGAGAATTGCTGATGAAGTGGTCGACCATTTTGCTTGGTCGAGAAAATGTCAAACTGCAACTGAAGGATCTTGCTCTCATTCTTTGCCTGCCCATATGTGGCTGCTAAGATGTCTGACATAGCTTTTGCTGTGGGTTGATTGACGATATCGTTGGCAATCTCCGTGATGAGCATCCCGGATAGCCAAATGCATCATCCTGCTTCCACAAAGTATTAGCTCCTGTGTTGTCCGTCGGTTCTGTTTCTGTCAGAATATGCTCCTTGTTGTGACACTGCATAAGAGTGCGAAACTGCCCATCCATCTTAACAATGGGAGCCGGGCATTTGAAAGCACCGGAGGAAAAAACATCACTCTTGATATCTGACATTGCACTAAATAAGAAGAACCACAGACAACTGGGGTTTAAATCAACTCGAGAGCGTCTACACAATCATAAATATTGGTGGTTGTGTCTGTCGACTTATACTATCATCCTTATTGATGCGTTTAAAGAGCAAGTTTCTTAATAAAAATGATTTATATGAACAAATCACTCTTTTTAATCCAAGGTCAGACCTGCAGGGCTATGAACAGAGGCACCTAGTTCACTGGAAGGCCGTTTTTACACGCAACAGGAAGGCTGATGACCCCTGTGTGTCGCTGGCCAATGGTGGGACTACCCACTGATCACGGGAGGTGCGTCCTTGCGACGCACAGTGCCACAAGGAGACCCCTGGAGAGACCTAGGAGGTCCTGGCAGCAAGATAGGAGGATGGGAGCCGCAGGCGAGACCCCTGGGCTGCGATTCCGCCTGGCTTCAGGCGCAGGAGTGCGCGTGGCCCCTTGGTGGTGGGAGCCCGAGGTGCAGAAACTCCCGACGGAGGTCACAAGAGGCGTAGGACCCCCTGGCGGCGTGCACATGGGCTGCAGGTCCTCCTGGCGGAGAGCGCATGAGGTGCAGTATCCCCTGGCGGCGTGCGCATGGGGTGCCGGGCACCTTGGCGGAGGGCGCAGGGGATTTGGGGTGGTTGGCGACGGCGCGGGCGGGTAGGGTTAGGGATTTGGGGTGGGATATGGGAACCCCGGTCTAGGACCGTTGCTCTGATACCATGTTGGGAGAAACGAAATTCATGCATTTAGAATAGATCGAGGGCTCTCTTATATAGGAGAAAAGCCCTTAGATTAATTACAAGATAAGTACATAAAGAAACATAAAACATAAAATAGACCAAAAGAGATATTTATCTCAACAGAGAGCTCTAGGAATATGAGGAATATAACTTTATTTTCTCCTTCCACACATAAAGCACAAAATTAATTTCTTGAGTAAATCGTGGGATCAATTCTCAATAGGCTGTGTAAATATGTGAGTAGTCATGATTATGGAGCTGTTCCAACAAGTTGCCTATCGATTTTAAATTTTACGTGTTATGAATATATAAAACCAGACTTGACAACATGCCTAAAGATTCTCAAATCAAATAGTAATCTTCCAAAATATTTACTGTTTATTTAAATTTTAACCTTTATATTTAATATATTTATTGAATTACACTTCTGTTGGTTCCCAAAAGGTTTTAGTTACTGCATCCATTAAGGTATTTTAGCATATCATATATCATGTATTTGGACTCACCATTATACATTTTGTATCTCTATCTTTATTGACACATAATTTTTGTGTCATGTTTAGGTGGTTTATTATGGCTACCTCATCCATGTATAATGCGGCGGAACCCACATTTTATGTTCCGCCCGGGTCTACCAATCTGGGGTGGACTTTGTAGCTTTTTATTGTGGCCACTTTTTCGATATCTATAGATGGATTTTTAAAAGCACGTGTGGGAGTTTTAAGGAAGCATGTAATTTTTTTTGTTCTATGATGCTACAATATATTTCATTAATATTTTTAATTAAAATAATGTAAACTGCATAATCGTATATACTTCCACATATTCGCTTATTCTATTCAAACTGCCTGACCAAATGAATACTGCATATCGACTTTTTGAACCTTGTCCGGTTGCATTAAGATCAAAAACCGCTCTGCGTACCTCCTTGGAAAAATTTGAGATAATCCCTTTAGCCTGCTCATGCCCTAAAGATCGAAGGCCCTTCCCAAGCCATCTTTCCCTAGAGGATGACACCCTCCTGCTGACTCTCGAAAGTGTGCCACCATTGCTGCACCACTCACACCGTCTCCTCGGATACGTTTACCCCCAACCTACAGGTCATGTATCCAATTCCTCTGCCTTCTACCACTGGCCATGACATGAAAATACATAGTGTTCGTGTCACCCTCCTTCACCCATTTCTGCCTTGATCTCTACCTCCATCTTTTTATCCTCATCGATAACCACCTTCTAATGCTCACTTCTAACCTACCTCTGTTCCATGCTAAGCTCCCTCATATATTCCATACTGTATAGACGAGCAATCTCCCGCTCTGGCTTTTGTCTCCTCTCCTCCCGCACTTGCTGCAGCTTGCTCTTGTGCTTTTTCAATAACTGTCTTAGTCCAATAATCTTATGAGCCATCCTCTACGTCGTCGAACCATGGACTTGAAATGACGAACAAAACTCTTCCACCAACCCTCTAAACCACTCTTCCCTCATCCAAGTTTTCTCAAATTTGAACATAGAGCGAGGAATCAAATAGGCGTATGATCCGATCTTGACCTTGGCAGACTGGGCCGAGGACAAATGGAACAACTCCAACAACTCTACCGATGCTAAGAAGCGGTCCAATCGAGATCTAGAGGAGCTATTTCTCCAAGTGAACCAACCATTCGTGACATCCACAACCTCCAGCACCGACTTCTTGATGAAGTCCAAGAAAGCTGCCAAGGGAGAACGTATTGTTTTTAGATGTTCATGATCGTTAAAACTTCTGTATTGCTGACATTGTGTGGTGTAGTTCTACAGAAGACTTTGCATGAAAAAATGTAACAATTGTATATGCCAAATAACTTATAAATAATTTTCTGAAGGATTTTATTGTAATTTGACATCTGCAGAGGATTTACATGACATTAATTTTATGGTTGAGGTGCTTGAAGTACTACGCTGTGACTTCTTTTAACATGCATTGAGTTTTACAATAGGCCATAAATCTTAAACTAAGCGACTATCATAATTTTATGACCGTGTTAACCTTTGGCCGTAATTTTACGAATATGTTATCCTTTGGTCAACATGCTATGCTTATAAACTCCCAATGGGAGTTCCCTGGAACATTTAATTGGTCACCCGATTTTTACATGTTATTTTTTGGTGTCATTTCACATGTTATTTATACCGTATATATGTAGGCTTACTCAGCATAGTCAGAGTAGTCTTATGTGCATTATTTCTCTTACTGCATCCTTAGGTCTATTCTAATGATCTATTTGGAGGAATACTTTTGCAATCTCCGCCTGTGGAAGACTTTGACCAACGAGAAATGTTTTCTCTTTACCTCTTTCCAGGAAATAAAACTAACCAGCAGAAAAAGGTATACTTTTCCATCCTTAGTGTTCATTTTTCATGATGTGCCTGCTTTTCAGAAAAATATCATGTTGCATAGTATGTTTTCCCCCCATTTTTCGTAACTTGTTTTGGGATGAGAGTTTTGGGATGTTGAGCCGGCTACGAGGGCGAGGACGGCCCAAGAAGTGTTGGAAAGAGACTATACGAAGGGATCTTAGTTTTTTGGATATAAGCCCGATATTGACCCAAGATAGATCTGAATGGAGGCATAGAATCCATGTAGCCGACCCTACTTAAATGTGGGAAAAGGCTTTGTTGTTATATAGCTAGAAATAGCCCTCTCTTTTCTTCACATGGGTTCTATAGTGAAAATGTAATCATCCATGTTAAGGCTATTCTAGAGTCTTGGCTTTTGTAAGTCTTCTTGTCCCTTCTCCTCTTTCATTAATATATATGGGGCGTACACCATAGCATGTTCCCCCTTTATTTGGTCTCAAAAAAAAGTTTAGGCGGGCTATAATACATGCCAATACACCTATTTAAGTTAAATTCTAGACAAAGCTCTAGTGAGGGAGGCAACACGAAACTGATTCTTGGAGAGATACATCACCTTCCCGAATTTCACCGAAAAATATACCAATTATCCACCAAGTATTTGATTTTAGTGATTATTTTTGTTGATTTGGTAATATGGAGAGATTTTCATATATCATGCTGCATAACATGTTTATTATAATTATTTCCCATATATGACGCCATGTTGCATTAATATGCTTAACATGTTTGGTTGCTTCAAAATTGTTGGTAGGGACTCTGTTTATCCATAACGTTTCTCACTTTGCTTTTGTTTGTATTTAAAATCCGGGTCAAACATTTCTATCCCATATCCTTTGCTTGATATTGTGAGCAAAGTGAATGGTTCCATTCATTTGGGAAATCCTAACCTCTTGTATAGAGGGTTAGGTGGGAAATAGCAAGCATTTCAAACCAACTAAATTTTAAGTAGGCTATAATACATGCTAATTCTCCCCTTTAAGTTTAAACTAATGATTAACTCATGCTTCGCCACGGAGAGACGAAACCAAGTATACTTAAACACTTGAGCCATCATGATATATGTATATGATATCCAAGTAATATAGAGATACTACTTCAATGAACTAATACATATAATTACATATAAATAGTTTCTCCATTTCCCGTCATGATATTGATGAGAATACGATTCAAGATATATTACATGAGATATATGATCAACAAAATATGAATATCATGAATATAGTATAAAATATGTTTAGTGTGGAGAAAATAGAGAATGAAAATGGCTTGTCTTATTCTGGAGGTCTAGGGGTCCTTATATAGGAACAAAACCCTACAGAGCTCAAGAGGGAGAAAATACATAAGTGCCCCCAATGAGGTTACAAGAATAATAATTAAGAATCGTAGAGTACATTACTAACACTCCCCCTCAAGTTGGAGCATATTTATCAGTCATGCCCAACTTGGAAACAATCCAGGAAAGTCGCTTCTTGGGTAAGGCCTTTGTGAATACATCTGCAAGCTGAAGATCTGTATTAATGTGAGGAGCAATAATTCTTCCAATCCTGACAACATCACGAATAAAATGGCAGTCAACTTCTATATGCTTGGTTTGCTCATGAAACACATGATTCGTGGCGATGTATGTAGCAGATTTGTTGTCACAGTATAGTGGAAAGTCTCTGAAGACAATATATGCTCTGCTACTCGACCAGAAACAAGATATCCATGCTTCTGATAGCATGTATCATTTGCATGTCCAGGCTTGCGACAGTAGGTGCAAGGAGCACGCTGGCCGTCTGGCGTCCGCGAGGGGTTCGCCCTCTGGAGTGGATTGCCCCCCCCGGCCATGAGAAACAACCATCGTTGAAGAGGGCAAAGACGTGGTTGTCGAAGGGATGATGATCCAGCTGAGACGACTATTGACCTCGTCTATGAGAGGTATGGTGGCTCCAGTAAGAAGATGAGTACGTGCAGCATCATACTCTGTATCAAGACCAGCCATGAAGACTGCAACCATCGTGGAGTTTCTATACGTATTATGTTGCTCAATAGATGTCGTAATGGGCATGCAACTATGAAGCTTCTCAAACATGCCACAAAGCGAAGAGTAGTAAACATGTAGTGGATGACCATTCTGCTTGGTAGTGTAGATATCAAACTGTAGCTTTGGCCTCATTCTTCGCCTGAGCATAGGTAGATGCCAAAGTGTCCCACATTGCCTTAGAAGTGGGCTGAGTCAGAATATCATTGGCTATTTCTGTAGTGAGAGTCCCGCACAGCCAAACATGCGCATACACGTCATCTTACTTCCAAGAAGCATCTGCCCCCGTCTTATCCGTTGGCTCTAGATCTGTCAGGATGTGCTCCTTGTTGCACTGCATGAGGGTGAGAAACTGCATGGACCACAACTCATAGTTGGTCCCATCCATCTTAGCGATGGGAGTCGGGCCCTTGAAGGCTCTGGACGAGAAAATGTCACCCTTGTTCTCTGACATGATGATAAGATGACCAATTAACAGAACTCAACTGGGTAGTAGACCGATATAAACGAGTCAACACAATCATATGAAGGATTGGTTGTAAGTACTTGCAACATCATACTCTGTATCATGACCAGCCATGAAGACTGCAACCATCGTGGAGTTTCTATACGTATTATGTTGCTCAATAGATGTCGTAATGGGCATGCAACTATGAAGCTTCTCAAACATGCCACGAAGCGAAGAGTAGTAAACATGTAGAGGATGGCCATTCTGCTTGGTATTGTAGATATCAAACTGTAGCTTTGGCCTCATTCTTCGCCTGAGCATAGGTAGATGCCAAAGTGTCCCACATTGCGTTGGAAGTGGGCTGAGTCAGAATATCATTGGCTATTTCTGTAGTGGGAGTCCCGCACAGCCAAACATGCGCATACACATCATCTTGCTTCCAAGAAGCATCTGCCCCCGTCTTATCCGTTGGCTCTGGATCTGTCAGGTTGTGCTCCTTGTTGCACTGCATGAGGGTGAGAAACAACACGGACCACAACTCATAGTTGGTCCCATCCATCTTAGCGATGGGAGCCGGACCCTTGAAGGCTCCGAACGAGAAAATGTCACCCTTGTTCTCTGACATGATGATAAGATGACCAATTAACAGAACTCAACTGGGGAATAGACCAATATAAACGAGTCAACACAATCATATAAAGGATTTGTTGTAAGTGTAGACTCCTACAACCATCCTTACCAAACCTCGTTCCTTGCTAGGACCGGAAAACGTGAATTATAGGTCTGAACTCACGCTTTCCGGTCAAAAACAGACCTCGGAACGACGCACAAATCTGTTCGGAGGCACTCGGGAGGGTTGAAGGCGATCTGGGCGGTCAAGGTAACAACCATGGCCGTTGACGGCGCCCCTAGGGGCTGGGTGGGAGCCCTAGCATGCCTTGGAAGTGGGCTGAGTCAGAATATCATTGGCTATTTCTGTAGTGAGAATCCCGCACAACCAAACAAGCGCATACACGTCATCTTGCTTCCAAGAAGCATCTGCCCCCGTCTTATCCGTTGGCTCTGGATCTGTCAGGATGTGCTCCTTGTTGCACTGCATGAGGGTGAGAAACTGCATGGACCGCAACTCATAGTTGGTCCCATCCATCTTAGCGATAGGAGCCGGGCCCTTGAAGGCTCCGGACAAGAAAATGTCACCCTTGTTCTCTGACATGATGATAAGATGACCAATTAACAGAACTCAACTGGGGAGTAGACCGATATAAACGAGTCAACACAATCATATGAAGGATTGGTTGTAAGTGTAGACTCATACAACCATCTTTACCAAACCTCGTTCCTTGCTAGGGCCGGAAAACGTGAATTATAGGTCTGAACTCACACTTTCCGGTCAAAAACAGACCTCGAAACAATGCACAAATCTGTTCAGAGGCACTCGGGAGGGCTGAAGGCGATATGGGCGGTCAAGGTAACAACCTTGGGCCGTTGACAGCGCCCCTAGGGGCCGGGTGGGAGCCCTAGCGTGCGCTGGAGGCCGCTGGTGCACGACACAGGGCTAGGGGCAGCGCAAATGGCCGTTGGTGGGCGGCACGAGGGGCCTCTTGATGCCGCTGGGCAGCCGGGGGTCGCCGGATGCGACAGGGGCGACGCGGGGCGGGGGGGGGGGAGAGGGGCTGCTGAGGCGCTGTTGGGGCGGCTTCGGCGGAGAGGGGGGGTGACACGTGACGGGTTTTGTGTAGGGTTAGGGTTTCTTTTAGGTCAGGGCACCGGTCTAGGACCGTCGCTATGATACCATGTGAAAGGAAATGAATGACTTGCACTATGAGAGGCCCTTATATTCTCTTATATAGGAGTCGAACCTATTGGGCAAATTACATAAAGAAGAAAAGAGAAATAGAAAATAAGAAAAACGATGATAAAGATAACTAATATCTCAACAAATATCGATATTTCGAACCTTGTGCACATGTTGCATTTGTGTGCAAGGCTGTGAACTGTATGTGTGTTTAAGTGTGGTTCTCAATGATATCTTGACATGTTTTTGTTCCCACACTAAATCTCATTTTCTGTGCATACTGAAAAAGCCATTTGCTTGCCATCTCATGCGTGGTTAACCAGTGTATTTTATATGGATCAATAATTTTATGTATTATAATAATCATTAACTAGTAATGAACCTGTCTATGAGAACATGCTTGTTTTGTGCCTTCCGTGCCTGCTTGTATTTTATATAGATCAGTACTTTATTTATAAATAATAATAATAAATATTAATGAAATTGTTTCTGATGTTATATGTATTAACCTTGTTAGTAATTGGGAGACGTTTCTTATTGTAACCCCAGTAAGGGGCAGTTCTGTATTTTTCCCTTCCATGTACTCTCTAGGGTTTCTAGGGTTTTCCTATATAAGGACCCCTAGACCCATTGGAATAAATATAACAAAGTATTCCTTTCTTCATGGTATCAGAGCAGCAGTCTTAGACTGGGGCTCTGACCTAATCTCTCCTCTCCCCTCTCCCCACCCGTCGCCCCCCCCACCCATCCGCCTCACCATGCGCGACCCCCAGACCTAGGGGAACCCCGCCCGCGCCTCCAAGCCATCCGCCTCCCTCCTCACGACCCCACCATGCGCACCCCGCACCGCCACCGTGATCTTTCTCAACGCGCAGGCGCTGCACTGCCATCCGTGCCTTCCTCCTTCTCCGACACGCGACAGACACCCTCGCCTCCAAGCAGTCACTCTTCGCCTCCAGGCCACCCAACCGGGCTTTCCAGACCGGCCCTCCGGACATCAGACCTCTGCTGTCGCCCCTCCAGGCGCCAGGCCCCGTCACCAGGCAGTCAACGGCGTCCAGACCGCCTCTTCGCCGCCGTCAGGCCATCCCCTCCGAGCGCCCAGGTCACCTACGGGCCGCCTCCAGGCCGTCTCCAGGCCATCTTCCTGTGCAGCATTCATCACCAGGTCGCCTCCTCGCACGATACTCCTTGCACGACGGTCTGTTTATTTATCACCCGGTGATGCTCTCATAGGTTCTCATGATCATTGAGTTAGATTATCTAGTCTCTTTTTTTTCTCTGCTGCTCATTCTACTCGGCTGCCATGACATTCACTTCCACTTCTGTGGACTCCAAGCCCCTGTATCCGGCTCAGGGCACTACTATAAAACTGAAGGGATATGAGAACTACGTTCTGTGGTCTCGGTCCTTCAAGGTTTTCATTGGTGGCCAGCTTAAGAACTATGTTCTTACCACAGTCTCGCTTGCTGCAACAGACAAGGACTATGATAGTTGGTATGTTGATAACTGTCAGGTCATTACGTGGTTAACGAACAGTGTTGACCCTTCAATTGCATCCAATCTCCTTTACAAGGAGACTGCCAAGGCGATGTGGGAGAGCCTTGAAAATATATATTCCCAACAGACAACCAAATCTAGGCTTTCTGATATATACACTAAGATTTGGTCTACAAACCAAGGCGACACATCATTAATCGAATATTACTGGCTGCTGACAGACCTATTTGAAGAGCTTCTTATCCTTCAACCTGCCTGTTGTGATAAGCAGGTAGGAGAATGGGCAGAATGGCAGGTTTACAGGTTCTTATCAGGTTTACATCCTCGATATAAACATGTAAAAGATCAATTTCTAACAGCTGCAGCGGTGCCTAATCTTGAGAGCATCTTTGGTCGTCTACAAGAACTTGAGTCTCCACCTCCTTTGTCTGCCGAGACATCAACACATTTTGCAAGGGGAAGATCTTTTCACTCTAGAGGACGTGGACGCGATTCTGGCCAGGGACGTGGCCGAACTTTGGGCTGAGGATGAGACTCATCACGTGGCCAAGGACGTGATCGTTTTCCCCCTTGTACTCATTGTGGCCGCATGAATCACTTGTCAGACCGGTGCTGGGCCAAATTTGGCATGCCCCCTAATGCCAACAGTGCATATGAATCTGCCCTCTCTGATACTTACTATGATGCATCTGAACAACCTACTAGTGATATGCCCGCCTACGACAACTGCTGCAGAATACTCCCACTGATACTACTGTTTCAGCATCCACTGCTAGTCTTGCAACAATCTCGGGTACTACTGCCAGCACAACTTCGACGTCTGCACCTGCCTGGATCATTGATTCAAGAGCCTCGACTCATCTCACAGGAGAGGGTAGTCTTCTGTCCTCTTCCCGACCTTCTTCGGACGTGAAGTCTGTTCGGGTTGCCAATGGAGATTATTCGCCTATCACTAGTGTGGGCACTATGGAGTTCTCATCCACACTCCGACTAACAGGGGTTCACTGTGCTCCTGCCTTTCCTCTAAGCTTATTATCTGTTCATAAGCTATGCATTGAACTTGACTGTAAAGTGATATTTGATAAATCTTGCTGTTATTTTCAGGACATCCGGACGAGGAAGATTTTTGGTGGGGGGCATGAAAAGAATGGACTATATTATCTTGACATTCCTACAGATTCTAGTTTTTCGGGTGCGACTTCCATCTTCACCGACCCTCTACTATGGCACCTTCGTCTTGGTCATCCATCCGCTAAAGCCCTCTCTATGATGTTCCCTGAACTTTCATCGCTCAAGCCTTTTGAGTGCGAGGCATGTCATTTTGGGAAGCATCATTGAGCATCTTTTCCTGCTCGTACTGAGCCGCGTCGTTCTGTTCCTTTTTCATTGGTTCATTGTGATATTTGGGGACCTTGTCCGGTCCGAACACTAAGTGATCATAAGTATTTTGTTGTCTTTATAGATGATTTCAGCATGTTATCTTGGGTTTTTCTGCTCAAAGAACGTTCGGAGATTAATCTTATCATAAAGAACTTTTTTCATTATGTTAAAAATATTTTCTCCTCTAGCATACAATATTTTCCCCTTGTACTCATTGTGGACGCATGAATCACTTGTCAGACCGGTGCTGGGCCAAATTTGGCATGCCCCCTAATGCCAACAGTGCATATGAATCTGCCCTCTCTGATACTTACTATGATGCATCTGAACAACCTACTAGTGATATGCCCGTCTACGACAACTGCTACAGAATACTCCCACTGATACTACTGTTTCAGCATCCACTGCTAGCCTTGCAACAATCTCGAGTACTACTGCCAGCACAACTTCGACGTCTGCACCTGCCTGGATCATTGATTCAAGAGCCTCGACTCATCTCACAGGAGAGGGTAGTCTTCTGTCCTCTTCCCGACCTTCTTCGGACGTGAAGTCTGTTCAGGTTGCCAATGGAGATTATTCGCCTATCACTAGTGTGGGCACTATGGAGTTCTCATCCACACTCTGACTAACAGGGGTTCACTGTGCTCCTGCCTTCCCTCTAAGCTTATTATCTGTTCATAAGCTATGCATTGAACTTGACTGTAAAGTGATATTTGATAAATCTTGCTGTTATTTTCAGGACATCCGGACGAGGAAGATTTTTGGTGGGGGGCATGAGAAGAATGGACTATATTATCTTGACATTCCTACAGATTCTAGTTTTTCGGGTGCGACTTCCATCTTCACCGACCCTCTACTATGGCACCTTCGTCTTGGTCATCCGTCCGCTAAAGCCCTCTCTATGATGTTCCCTGAACTTTCATCGCTCAAGCCTTTTGAGTGCGAGGCATGTCATTTTGGGAAGCATCATTGAGCATCTTTTCCTGCTTGTACTGAGCCGCGTCGTTCTGTTCCTTTTTCATTGGTTCATTGTGATATTTGAGGACCTTGTCCGGTCCGAACACTAAGTGGTCATAAGTATTTTGTTGTCTTTATAGATGATTTCAACATGTTATCTTGGGTTTTTCTGCTCAAAGAACGTTCGAAGATTAATCTCATCATAAAGAACTTTTTTCATTATGTTAAAAATATTTTCTCCTCTAGCATACAAATTTTTCGTTCTGACAACTTATTAGAATTCACCCAACATGATCTTGCCTCCTTTTTTGCCTCTGAGGGAACCATCCACCAAACTTCTTCTCCCTACACGTCCTAACAAAACGGGATAGCAGAAAGGAAACTGAGGCATCTTCTAAATGTTGCTCGGTCTCTTCTATCTCAGATGAGGATCCCCAAAACCCACTGGGTTGATGCTATTCTCACTGCCGTCTATCTAATAAATAGAGTACCCTCGCCTACTATTCATGGGTCCACTCCATTCTCCCTTCTTTATCCCAATGAGTCTCCATTTCCTCTCCCTCTACGGATTTTTGGATGTGTGTCCTTTGTCCATAAATTTCAGAATATCGACAAACTCTCACAACGGGCTATCGAATGTGTCATCCAGGTTACTCACGAATTCAAAAAGGGTACAGATGCTATGATCCTGCTGGTCATCGGTATTACATCTCTGTTGACGTAACATTCTTTGAGCAAACTAGCTTCTTCTCAGATTCTGTCACTAATATTCCACTTGATCTTCCTCCTCCACCCATCGTCTATAAACGACGTCACGTTCCTACACCACCGGCAATCCCTTTACCAGTCTCTTTGTTGCAGGATAATATGCCTTCTCCGACTGTACCCTCCAAGAATGTCCCAGATGATCCTCTAGAGCTTCCCATTGCTCTACAGAAGAGTAGAAGACAATGTGCTACTTACCCCATGTCCAACTACACATCCACAACTGGCTTATCTTCCGACGACAGACGGTACGCTGATGCTCTTATGACTGTCTCCATTCCACGAGATCACAATAGTGCTCTACAGGACTCTGGTTGGAAACATGCAATGAATGAAGAAATGAATGCACTTACTTCCCGAGGGACACGGGATCTTGTTCAATGTCCGAAAGGTGTTCGGCCTGTAGCATGCAAATGGGTTTTTACGACAAACAATCCCCTGATGGCACAATTGATAGATTAAAAGCTCGCCTTGTGGCTAAAGGTTTTACACAAACCTATGGTGTCGATTATTTTGAGACATTTTCTCCTGTTGCACGCATGGGGTCTATCCGAACTATTCTTTCTGTTGCTGCAAACAAATCTTGGCCACTCTTTCATCTCGATGTGAAAAATGCATTTCTTTATGGCGATCTTGATGAGGAGGTATATATGAAACAACCTCCAGGCTATGAAGTCGAGGGGGAGTATGTATGTCGACTTCGCAAAGCCATATACGGTCTCAAGCAAAGTCCAAGAGCATGGTTTGACATGCTTACTACAGAAATAACCACTCTTGGTTTCTAGAGGACGACATCTGATTATTCTGTATTTGTCAGGAAAAGAGCAACTGGAACCGTTATACTTGCCGTCTACGTTGATGATATGGTTCTCACATGTGACAACTACAATGGGATATCAGAAACCAAGGCCTTCCTTCAAAAAGTATTTGTTACCAAGGACCTTGGATCTCTACGCTACTTCTTAGGCATAGAAGTACTTCGCACTACCGAAGGACTTCACCTCTCACAGAGGAAGTACTGCATGGACATACTTACTGAAGCAGGATTTCTTGGATGCATGCCCTCTGGTATTCCTGTTGACCCATAGAAGCATGCCACCTCATCTGATTCAGCCTTTGAGGATGTCTCCCGATACAGAAGCCTTGTTGGTAAACTCCTCTATCTTACTGTAACCAGACCAGATATCTCCTATGCAATAAGCAGAGCAAGCCAACATATGGAACGACCATGTTACAACCACTGGCAGGATGTCCTCCAAATTCTTCGATATTTAAAGGAATCTCCAGGATTGGACTCTTCTACAAAGAAAATGGACACACGGACATGGTTGCCTATGCAGATGCTGATTATGCAAGCTCTCCAGAAGATCGACGCTCTACTACAGGTTATGATGCTATGATGGTTGGAGGAAACACTGTTACCTGGAGAAGCAAGGAGCAAACCGTCGTATCCAGGTCAAGTGCAGAAGCAGAGTATAGGGCAATGGCACAAGCCACTTGTGAGATCACGTGGTTATTGGCCTTTCTTCAAGAGCTTGGTATTAATGTCACTATTGTAACAACAAATCTGCAACCTACATTGCCAAAAATCCTGTATTTCATGAACAAACCAAACACATAGAAATTGATTGCCACTTCGTATGGGATGCAGTCAAAATTGGAAGAATCACACTCCACATATCAGTACTGATCTACAGCTTGCAGATGTCTTTACAAAGGCATTACCAAAGAATCGCCTGTCATGGATTGTATCCAAGTTGGGCATGACTGATAAATACGCTCCAACTTGAGGGGGAGTGTTAGTAATTGGGAGACGTTTCTTATTGTAACCCCAGTAAGGGGCAGTTCTGTATTTTTCCCTTCCATGTACTCTCTAGGGTTTCTAGGGTTTTCCTATATAAGGACCCCTAGACCCATTGGAATAAATATAACAAAGTATTCCTTTCTTCAAACCTATTGAAAATAATTAAACTATAAATACCTATTGATCTTGTAAATATTGTCTCCTGCATGTATTTTTTCGTTCAGATGAAAAAATCCCTCCTTTTGATGGTTGCGTTAGGTAGCTGGCAGCCAGCATAAAAAATAGTCAGATCTTTCAACAAGTATTTGAGCAAGAAACCATGTAGCCGACCCAACTTATAGTGGGAGAAGGCTTCAATTTATTTAGATGAAACAAATCACTTTATTACAAGTTATCAGCTTACACTTGATTAATAATGCGGACAAAAAATTCAGTATGAAATCTGCCATTATTATATTAGTAATATAGTTGCTGCAAGATCTCCATATTTATTGCTCTAATTCTCTGGTTACAGGTTTTCAAAAACAAAGTGGTTTTTGTGATTGACAAAAGTGAAAGCATGCGGGGAAGGACTCTTGAACATGTGAAAAATGCTTTGTTGGTTGCTATCTCTGAACTTTCTCCTGGTGATTCTTTCAATATAATTGCCTTTGATGATGGTACATACACATTCTCCTCATCACTTGAGCCTGCAAGCAATGGAATTATCGACAAGGCGACTCAGTGGATAAACAAAGTTTATGTCGCTGGTGGTGGAACAAATATTATGCAACCTCTGGTTGAGGTGAGTTTATCTGTTCGTGTTCTCAGTCACACAGGAATCCCATTTCTGTAATGTGCTGATCCTTTTTGTGAATCTTTCACTAAACTATCAATAAATAAGTACTCTTTCTCTTGCTTGATGATCAACTAAGGCACTGGGCATGCTGTCAGATGCTGAAGATTCAGTTCCACATATATTTCTCATAACTGATGGATCTGTTGAAGAAGAGCGTAATATTTGTACTGCCGTGAAGAAGCAAGTGACAAGTCAAGGACACTGGAAAATAGCACCTCGAATATCAACTTTTGGTCTAGGTATTTATGAGCGATCTTTTTGTTTTGATGTTTGTGATTTTATAAATTTATTTTCAATGAAAATTTTTCATTAAAAAATCATCTTGACATGACTTCTTAAGTGCAAATTTTAAAAAATCATCTTGACATGTCTTCTTATATGCAATTTATTTGCCAAATGAATGTAGCGATTAATGATAATAACGTCTGAACTGCCATCTAATTATATTAAATAAGATCAGATGGTGAATCGTAAGAGGTGTTTTGCATATAAAAATTTGTGCTACTTGTTATCCTAATTTGGTTTTTTTTTTGAGGCTCATCCTAATTTGGTTTTGTTCTCCCTTTGTTACTTGTAAGGCTCATTTTGCAATCACTATTTCTTACGCATGCTTGCAACTCTCGGCAAGGGGCAGTATGATGCGGCATTTGATGTGGGTGAGTTAATCATTAGCCCTTTTCCAATGGATGCAATTGCTTCTTTTTAGTTTCCAATGCATTTACTTGAATGTTGAAATTGCTAGTATTGTTTTTAAAAAGTGCCCAGTATTGTATTTATGTAAAGACAAAAAGAAGATTTTCTCATATCAAACAGGTTGGCTGTAGATTCTTTATGTTCATTTAAATCCAGTATGTATCAGATAGGAGCGTGAAGTAAGGCAGATCTTGCTTATTGTTATTTTATCTTCCAAGAGCTCTTCGGCCTGATTGTCTTATTGCTAATTCAACATCCCTCCTCTTGCACTCCTAAACTGGAGCATCTGTTGGTCTTTTACGCAGATATTATAATGATCTTGATTCGTAAATCGTAATACGAGAATGGATGGTTGAAAATTCGGTTCCCACCTTAAGAATTGTGGGCTTCTGTACTGGATACTTCATAGATACACCTTAAGTAGAAATTAGAAGATTTTTATTGGAGCACCAAGAGGCATTTATTCTAGGCTTAGAGATAAAATAAATGGGGTCCCTATCTATTCTAGATCAACTTATTTATTTGTAAGGGTGATATATGATGCTTAGTGTTACGGGGATGTGGTCGGAGGTGGGTGCTGTTGGTCCAATTGTCTCTGAACTGCTTTCAATCTAGCAATAGATTGTTGTTTAGCCTATAATCTACATTATTAGTGATGTGAGAGGCAGGACTCAAGGCAATTGAGGTGCAAGCCTCAACGTTTATGAGAAAAAACCAAAACTATCCAAGTTATGCATATACCTAAGCGACACAACCATAATTTATTTTCCATGCCTTTTTGATTTCATTAATGGCATAATCAAATTTAATTAAATAAAATCGTTAAAATCTAGAATGCCGAAGCGAATCGATGAACAAAACAGGAAAATAAAGAAAGAATAAACATTGGACACTGATATTTTACGTGCAACCCTAATCCTTAAGGAGAGGGATGAAACCACGGGAGAAGGCCTCAAAGGGCCATATGTTTCTATTAAACTTTCTCATTGAGTACAAGGGGGTGAGGCTTCTTATATAGCCCCACAGGAAGACCGGAGTCCCACAGATACTAGATGTGGGACTAAACATGAGTGGGTGGTAATTGGATCATGGAGGGATCCAATTATCTATCTATTATAAACTTCAACAAAAATAATATGATTTTGGAGTAAGATCAAATAATGATAAACTAATTGCAAAAAAGTAAAGTAATTGCAACAAAGCAATAACAAATTACTAAAAAAAGTAAAAAAGGTATTCGAAAGAATTATTTTTTTAGAAAAGGTGGGATATACCCTCCATTAGAGGCCTATTCAAAAGATATATTATCAAAAATAATAGAGTAATAACATCAGTCAAGTTTTAAAAAGAACTTTGGCATGCCCAAGTGTATTTTCGAAATAAAACCTCTCCCTTCAAGACAACAACATTTCTGGCTAGCCACAATGTCTAGACTAGCACACAAACCTTCATCCACCCCTCCTTTGAGTCTGACCAATCTCTACTAGGCGAATCCCAAAATGAACCCTTATCGCTCGCTAGATGTCTAGAATGTTCGCATTTCACCACGAGTCCACTGATCCAGGGCTCTGAAAAAACAGACGATCAACATCTTCTATCGCTCCACTACACCTTCTGCAACCCTCTGTATCGGGAAAAAGCCTGGCTCGCCACTCACCTCTCAAAAACGCTCTCTTCTCAATAGCCACATGAACACCATAACCCTTGTAGGTAGGTAACACCATAACCCTTGTAGGTATGTATCTTCCACCTCCAGATCTTTACACAGTCCTAAGAGATCTCCTTATCCACCACTAAAGGTGGAACAGAAATCACCTTGTACGCCTGATTATAAACGTCTCATCTCTCTAGCACCATGAATCTCTACCCTTTAACGACACATCAAACCTCACCAACCTGCTAGAAAGACAAATAAGCTCTTCAACTCTTTGGTTCGATAGCTCGATCACAAAATCAAGAGTCCAAGAACCATTTGACGATGCATCCGTAACACATGCCTCCTTGTCCACTGTTAGAGAGAAAAGCGTGGGGTACAAGTCACAGAGGGCACCCTCCTTGGACTAATCGTCCCTCCAGAAACGGAATCCGCATTCACCACCCAAAAGCGGCCACATCAAGTTTGTCAAGGTCGACAAGATCAATGCCTCTCCAAAAAGAGGTCGATGAGATCCCAACATCAACAAGGGCACACAAACTGGGCGATACAACATAAATAGATCTCACCAGTCTAGAAAATAGATACTCGCATCTCCCCAGATCCTCATCACCCACTTGTCAAGTAATGCCTTGTTCATATCACCAGTCCACAAAACCCCGAAACCTCCCTCCTTGATTAACGTAGTTACCATCGACCACTCCACCAATGCAAATGCCCTACCATCATGGGTCGATGACCAAAAGAATCGCCGCTTCAATGCCTGCAACCTTTGTGAATGCATACATGCAGCTCTCTTGTGGAAAGGAAAAAAATGAATTGTTGAAAGAACAACCTTCACTAGCACCAACCTCCCACCTCTCGAATGGTATGAAGCCTTCTAACCTACCAACTTCTTCTCCAATTTCTCAATAACTACAACCTATCGACTTGTTCGAATCTCCCACATCAATGGCATGCCAAGATAACTGATAGGTAGGCTCTTCTGTGCCATAACCAGAATCTCCACTCTGGCTGCTGCCTCTTCTGAAGCAAAGGTAAATGGGACAAAAGTTGAATTTGCCCCATTAACCTTTAACCCAACAACTCCCCAAAAATACCCAACACCAAGGTTCAGAAATGCGGTATGCAGTATTCGTTTGGTCATGCGGTCTAAAGCGAGTAAGCGGATATGCGTAGAGTATACAGAAGTATATGCGGTTTATGCGGTTTATAATATTTTAATTTAAACTATTTAAAAATACAATAATAAAATGTGATTTTATAAAAAATTTGATGATCTAACAAAATCCAAAATAAAAAATTTCAAATAAGACAATATAATCAATAAGTATATAAGCATGCTATTATAAATTGATTGTTTTTTAATGTATATTTTGAATTTAATGCATATATATACACATACAAATTTGATTCAATAGGGAATGCACGAATTCTATAAGAAAATTTTTAATGCATATATAGATCCTATAGATAACAAAAGCTAAAGAATAATCATAGGTATACAAGTCATACACGCAAAATTATACATATATATGGATCTCCAAGGGACAAAACTTGTTAACACAAAATATAGGAAAAAATTATATTAGCGTATAAAATTTATTAGAAGCACAAAAATGTAAAGTGTCAGAATGTTAGTCAATTATTTCATATTTTATTCAAAGAAATGGAATGAATTTCATTAGACATAAAATTCAAAGGCAATAAATAGTTCATTAATAAGTGTTAGGAACAATGGAAAGATATGGATATGAGAAAAATACCTGAGATTATATTAAAAAATGCGGCATATACAAGAGTAGTGAAAGGATGCATCAATGTAAATGATAATATAAGAGTTGCTAAGAAAAAAATCGAGTTAATGTATCATCAACATGTTATGAATTATTTAAAAAAGACACATAGATCATATATGAAAGTCTCTTGTTCAGATATGCGACCGCATATGCGGTCGCATATGCGGTCGCATATCTGGGAAGACATGCACTACGGACAGAGGGAACATCTCCAATAGCTCTACAGACACTAGGAGATGATCCAAGCGAGACCTCGACTAGGTGTTGCACCACGTGTATCTCCCATTCATGGCGTCCGATACCTCCAATGCGATCTTCGTAACAAATTCCGTGAAGTCTTCTCATCCTGGATCCCTCCCCCTAGGGTCCCCTGGGTGATCTGAGACAAGCAACGTCACATTAAAGTATCCACCAACAATCCATGGGATACTCGAAAAATCCCTCCTATTGATCTCAACTCCACAATGTGTCTGAGACAAGCAACGTCACATTAAAGTATCCACCGACAATCCATAGGATGCTTGAAAAATCCCTCCTGTTGATCTCAACTCCATAAGCCGGGGTCACATGCACCATAGAAACTATGTACAACAAACTAAGGAGTAGTCGACCTGCCCTGAACTTGTGCTCCAACAACTCAGAAACAGATCTAAGACCCAATCTTTCTTCCAAAGCCAAAAGCAAATCTCCATCCCATGCTAGAGCCACACCACCCATACTCCTCACTCCTGAGGCTGCTTTGAACTCCGACAATCTAACTTCCCAACAATGTCCAAAGAAAAGAATTACAGTTAGTAATCTTTGACTCCTGCAAGAACACCACATCATCATGCGTAGAACTTAGCAGACCTCCAACAACCCTTCTTTTCTCCCTATCCCCCTATACCCTCACGTTCCATCTAACGATCTTCATGACCCAAACGGAGGGTTTACGTTGGGTATGACTATCTGAAGACACTGTGCCACCCGCGCGTGAATGTCAACCACATAAACGTCAGGAGCTACTGCCTCATATTGCTCCACATCCCATGCTAGAGCCACACCACCCATACTCCTCACTCCCGGGACTACTTTGAACTCCGACAATCTAACTTCCCAACAATCTCCAAAGAAAAGAATCATAGTTAGTAATCTTTGACTCCTGTAAGAACACCACATCATCATGCGTAGAACTCAGCAGACCTCCAACAACCCTTCTTTTCTCCCTATCCCCCAACACCCTCACGTTCCATCTAACGATCTTCATGACCCAAACAGAGGGTTAACGATGTGTATGACTATCCGAAGACACTCTGCCACCTATGCGTGAATGTCAACCACATAAACGTCAGGAGCTACAACCTCATATTACTCCACATCCCCTTCCAGCTTTTGATTATGAACCTCATCTTCCCTTAACCGTGTATGACTATCCTCTATCTCTCGTTGAAGCCACAAATGAGCCTCAAGATTTCAACGCTTTCTTGAGAAGGAGAGAAGCAGAGCTGCACATGCCTTAGAGAAGCCCTCACCCAAAGCTAGTCTCCTCAACCTACTCGCTCGAACTGCCACTATCATCCTCTTCTCACTCTGAGATGCCCTCCTCAAACTTGCAACACCTGGAAGCTCAGACGGAGCCGTATCTCCACATCCAACAAAAGTCTTAGTTTCAGCAACATATGCCCATAAAATTCTCCACCGCCAATTGTGGTCCAGACCAAAAACCCCCCTTTAGCCCCACTTGCCCCTGTAGTAGCCTCCAACTGCGAGGGGGGCATCTCTTCAATCGGAATATCACTCACTGCAGAGTCAAGAGCAAGATCCTGGAGAGGACATGTAAACGGGGTCGAAATAGTGAAACATGGCACCGAAAAGGCCCCCTTGACGCTGCTAATCAAACCATAGGTGATCGAGATCACGTCACCCCACTCATGGTCACTCGAAAGAAGGTCTTGAATGGATCCGACATGCGACACCAACTCTCGACTCAATCGGGTCCAAGTCGCCCTCCAAGACACCAATAACCTGGAGGCTCCCCTGATCCAAATACAACCTCCATTCTGAATAACCATCGGTGACAAAGAGAGATTAAGGTTGCCACCCCTGAAAAAGGGAACAATCCCCCGACTCCATCGGGCGAAACTGCCACATGCCTTAGCAAATATTGCCTTGAGCCCCCCACCCTCCAAGAAACCCTGAACTTCTTTCTCGACACCTTGAATGCACAAATAGCCCTCCGACAACCAAACCACATCCTCCTCACTTCTAACTCATGCCCCCACTCCAAAATCGCAAGTAGCGATTGGAGGTCAGCCTTACACCCTTCCGCGATCAAGATCTTGTCAACCGGGTCCAAAATGTGGGTGACACTCTCCTTTCTCCTTCCACTTCCCTTTGGAACTAACTCCATCTCCATCAAGCGCATAGGATAACTTCGTCAGAATGATCCTCACAACATGGGAAACAAATCGATGTTCGAGCCACACACCACCGACCACGTGACTCACCAACCCACATCCGAATTATCAGAGTGCCCCGATCGGAGGCTTAGCAAGTTCTCCACCACCCATAGCCTCTAAACTGTGGTACACCTGCATGACGACTCCAACCTCTGCTTCTTCCACCCTCATATATGGTGGCCCTCAGTCGATCCCGAACATTTGATAGTCCTGACGAGCCGCCCAACCCCAAACCTTTCCCTTTCCACGAGATCTCTCTCCCCCTCCTGAACAACCAATCGTAGGTAGAAATAATTATTATTATTAGCATGCGAGTGCTCTTGAAAGGGATTTTCTAAATATCATGCATTTACCTAATGATGAAAGTGATAGTATTGTTTTTAGAAGTGCTAATATTATCTTTATGTAAGCATTAAAAACAAGACTTTCTCACATCAAACATGTTGCTTATATATTCTTTATGTTCATTTGAATGCAGTAGGGATCATATGAGTGTGAAACTGAGATAGATCATGCTTAATGGTTTTTTCTTCCAAGACCTCTTCATATGAATTTGACATTCTCGCAAGTTCAACATCCCATTTTTGCACTTCTTAGAGAATATGTCGGTCTTTTTTGCAGATATTATAACGATCTTGATTAGCAAGAGTAGAATGCTTGAACTTGAAAATTTGATTCCCACCTTAAGAATTGTGGTCTTATGTACTTGATACTTCATAGATAAGTGGAGTGCCAATCATATCAACTTATTTATAAGAGTGATATATGATGTTTATTGTTAGATGTTGTGGCGGGAGGTGGAGGTTGTTGGTCTGATTGGCATTGTGGATAACTTAGAACCTTTCTTGTATGGAAGGGCAAGAATAGAATGCTTGAACTTGAAAATTTGATTCCCACCTTAAGAATTGTGGTCTTATGTACTTGATACTTCATAGATAAGTGGAGTGCCAATCGTATCAACTTAATTTATAAGGGTGATATATGATGCTTATTGTTAGATGTTGTGGCGGGAGGTGGAGGCTGTTGGTCTGATTGGCATTGTAGAGAACTTAGAACCTTTCTTGTATGGACTGCTCCGGCCCGGAGGGTTTCTGGCATAGTCGTGGAGGTGGGAAGAAACTAAATAAAAATGCATTCCAACAACATATATATTCATGGTTCCCAACATTTTATTTAATAAGTAAATATAAACAGGGTCCTCAAATTTACTAATTACATGGTTGAACATTTCAAAAATACGGAAACTACAGAAACACACATGTACCCGGAATGGTGCAGCAACCACAAAACCAAGTCAAAACTCAAGACGCTTACTTACCATGATAGCACTAGCAAGACCTGTTGAATCCACACAAATTGGGTATGTTATGATCAAAGTTGATCAATACGTAGCTAAACAACAAAAGAATGTAAGGTAAATGCTGTAAGGTGTACAAAGAAGTAGTAAGGGCAAGCCACCTATGATGGCCACACACTCCCGAAAAGTACAACTCGAATCCACATTGACCACAACTCTCCCAAGCAGAAATTTAATACATAAGTCATGAGTGTACGAGAGCCGCTACAAGCCTAACATACTCAAAGGTCTATTGGTAAAAGTTCACAATGGTACCAAATCCTAGAACTTGTAGAGAACTTAGAACCTTTCTTGTATGGACTGCTCCGGTCCGGAGGGTTTCTGGCATAGTCGTGGAGGTGGGAAGAAACTGAATAAAAATGCATTCCAACAACATATATATTCATGGTTCCCAACATTTTATTTAATAAGTAAATATAAACAGGATCCTCAAATTTACTAATTACATGGTTGAACATTTCAAAAATACGGAAGCTACAGAAACACACATGTACCCAGAATAGTGCAGCTACCACAAAACCAAGTCAACACTCAAGACGCTTACTTACCATGATAGCACTAGCAAGACCTGTTGAATCCACACAAATTGGGTATGTTATGATCAAAGTTGATCAATACGTAGCTAAACAACAAAACAATGTAAGGTAAACACTGTAAGGTGTTTAAAGAAGTAATAAGGGCAAGCCACCTATGATGGCCACACACTCTCGAAAAGTACAACTCGAATCCACATTGAACCACAACTCTCCCAAGCAGAAATTTAATACATAAGTAATGAGTGTACGAGAGCCACTACAAGCCTAACATACTCAAAGGTCTATTGGTAAAAGTTCACAATGGTACCAAATCCTAGAAAATCTGGCTATCTGTGTTTTCGTAACTCATCTCTCACCAATTCAACTCAAGAGAAGTACAAGAGAGATGTCTTGATCTCATATTAATTTCTCATCTAATATTATTTTCTAAACCATCATTCTTTTATGAATATTCACTAAAACAACCTATCTACAAGTGTTTATTGTTCTACGCTTTATAACATTCACCGCTTCTATTATATAAGTATGATCATCACTAATCATCATATTAATAGTTTAATCATACTTATTCATGTATTACCTTGGGGTTAATCCTATAATATACATATATGTCTATGGGAGAGTACAATGCACATCATTTGCCAACTTGATTTGCCGAGTTTCAAATACATATACAAAATCCCTCAACCGTCACATATAGTGCACTGGAGAACCGACTTAAGTAATCAAATCCCCAATTTCAATCCATTAACCTCAGCTTACCTGCCATAAGGAAATAATCAGGAACAAGTACTTTGTGGATTGGACAAGACTGCATCGGGTACATCCCTCTGACAAAATACGGATCTTCGACTAAGTGCGACCCACCGTAGATTTGTAGACTGGAAAAACCATAGGTACAGACTGGGCCAGATAGACCATTTTACTGTTCAGGCAACGAAAAAACCACAGGAGCCGTCAGATCGAGACAACACACATCTAGGATCTATCGAGACCATGAGTGCTGCGCCCCTCTCGGGTATGCTAAGTCCTCTAAGAACAACACAAGCAAACAGACATTCATAACCTTATTTCATTTAATAGTTATTCTTGTCTCATACGGAGTATGCATTAAACTGATATTTCATATACTCTCACACATCTAACATCAACATGCAAGGCAAAGCAACAATACACGCGATAACCATTGTGAAACCGTACAAGGCATAAGATCATGCCCATTGCTCATATCCATCAATCAATCCCAAGTTGTCCAGAGAACTTACCACTACCACTATTTTCATGGAATAATGGGAAGTTGTACCAATCTTATGTGATCACCATACATCTCATGTTATATCATGTAGAGATATTTCCATGTTCCTACGTACCTTTTCGATTGTTTTATTTCTTTATGTCTATCTTATGTAGTTTACCCATAGATCTCTCCTCTATATAAGAGAGCCTAGGGTTCCCTGGAATAAATACATCTATTAATTCCTCCAACATGGTATCAGAGCGGCGGTCCTAAACCGGAGCTCAGGTATCCAAAACCCTAGACCCCATCTTCCAGCCCCGCACGCCACCCGCGCCACCCCTGCACGCCCTCGTGCCGCCCTCGCTCACGCGCACATCCCCAGCGCGCAGCGCCCCCGCGCCGCCTGCGCTCACGCGCACAGCCCCAGCGCGCAACACCCCCGCGTCGCCCACACGCCACTCACGTGCGCAACCCTTGCGTGCAACCTTACGCGCGTTACCTGCACGCACACCGTTCCCTGCACGCTGGCGTCGTTCCCCTCCTCTGATTGATGGATTTGAGTGCTTAAGTCTACGTATCCATTCAAATCCATATGTCTGTGTAGACATTCACTTTTTGGTCTTCACAAGCCCTAGTCTTCTACCTCCGGCATCATGTCTGAGAACAAAGTAGATGTACCCGCCACAGGTGCTTTCAGAGGTTCAACACCTATTGTCAAAATGGATGGGACAAACTATGAGCTCTGGGCTATGCCGTTCATGAGCCTTATGAAATGAAATGGTAAGAAACATATTCTTACCGAGGAGGAGCCGGTGGAGAAGACTGAGGTAAACACCTCATGGGAGGCGGACGATTCCTATGCCAAAGTTTGGCTCTCTGGTACATTGACGATTGAAATCACCAATGACATGTTGCATCATCTTACTGCTAAGGCGATGTGAGATATCCTCGCAGCAGCAAATTCTCAGGCGAGGATTGAGACGAAGATCCTTCAACTCCAGCATGATATATTCACTATCAAGCAGAATGGACGGCCCTTGCATTCACCGTATACATCCTTGAGAGGGATGTTTGAGAAACTACACAACTTTATGCCTCTTACTGCCACCCCTGAGCAGCATAAGACATATAGGAATGCTATCATGGTTGGTGTATTTCTAGCTGCTCTTGATCCTGAATATGATGCTGCTCGCTCCGAGGTCCTTGCAGATGCTACAATTCCTCCCATGGAGGAAGCTTTCCGCATGCTTAACATGATTATTGTTCCGTCCACTACTAGTAGCCATACTTCTTCGGTGATGGCAACCTCCCGAGGCAGGGGGGCACTTTTACTTTCCGTGGACGTAGACCCCATGGAAGAGGGGGTCGAATCCGTCATCCCTGCACATTTTGTCATTGTCCTGGCCATTCAGAGGATACATGCTATTCTAAGCATGGTTTTCCCCCATCGGCTCGAGTAGCGGAACAAGTTGAGTCTCCAACAGTTCCTACCTCATATCAGCGGTTTGATGACCTCGTGGCCAGAATGAGGGGTATTATTCCTCCTTTCGCTTCACCAGGAGGCCATTCAGATGTGACGGCTTCTGCTTCTGCTATAGCTTTCACCTCAGGTAGTACTTATGCTTTTACATCTTGTCATGGATATGAGATTACAGAGTGGATTGACTCCGGGGTGACACATCATTTATGTGGAGAAAAACAACAACTTGCATCCAATAGATAGTTTCCCCCAGGGAAAACAGTTGTGATAGCCGATGGGACTCATTTCCCAATCACAGAACAGGGGGAGATCACTTTGATGCCCTCGATACGTTTGCAGAATGTGCTACATGCTCTTGATTTCTCTATGAATTTGCATTCTATTAGTCAGATTACAAAGGATTTGCACTTCCGAGCTATTTTTGATCTATCATCTCTTGTTTTGCATGACATTCTTACGGGCAGAGTGATTGGTGTGGCCGTGAGCAGGGTGACCTCTATCGCATGGTTCGGACTCCCTATGCGGGCGTCTCCTCTCATTCCTCTGGACCATTCTCTCCGTTCACTTGGCACATTCGGTTTGGTCATCTATCCCTTTAGAAGATGTGCCATATGTTGCCGCAGATTTCACCAGGGTCTTCCTTCCAGTGTGAGGCATGTCATTTGGGAAAGCATCATCGGTCTGCTTTTCCTAGTCATCAGAGTCGGAGTAGTAGCTCCCTTTTGAGCTTTTTCTTGTTGACATTTGGGGTCCGAGTTGTGTTCTTGATTACTAGGGACACATGTTTTATCTTGTGGATGTGGATGATTTTTCTCGGTTGTCTTAGGTGTTTCTTTTGAAAAATAAATCTGAAGTAGGGGATGCGATCAAAACTTTTATTAATGGAATGCAGAATGTTTTCTCTACCTCTGTGAAATTTGTGCGAACTGATAATGCTTTGGAATTTTGTACTCGTGCTCTATCTCATTTTCTTTCATCTCGTGGGTTCATCAAACATATTGTGCTTACACTTCTCAGCAAAATGGTGTTGCTAAGAGAAAGCATCGTCATCTACTCGATGTTACTCGGACTCTTCTCATTCAGAGTCGTGCCCCACCTTCGTTTTGGGGTGATGCGGTTCTTACAACATGCTATTTGGTGAATCGCATGTCATCGTCTGTCTTGGGTGAGAAAATTCCTTTCTTTATAGCTTTCCCTGAGGAGTTATTCTCGCTCACTCCTCGTGTGTTCGACTCTGTTGCTTTTGTTCATCAGTTGGTTCCAGTTCTTGACAAGCTCTTTCTTAGAGCTGTCAAATGTGTGTTCGTTGGGTACTCCAGGACCCAGAAGGGATACCGATTTTATGATCCTTTGGGCAGAAAATACTATATTAGTGCTGATGTCACCTTTTTTGAGTCTGTGATGTATCTCTCCTACAGGTGACAGGTTGGCTTCATCAGACTCAGATGATGACGTTTACATGCCACCCCCTCATACGAGTCAATCGCCTCCTCCTGTGCCTGTGGTTCTACCTCCGCTACCGCCTCTACCACCACCACCTTCTCCACCCCTCCTATTACCCAGTCGCATATGCCTATTGTTCCACCATTACCTAAATTCTGTACCCGTCAGACTGCTTCTGCTCATGGACATCACCCGTCATCCAGTATGCCCCAGGTTTGTTTTGATAACATGGTTTCTAACGATGGATCTGGAGATATATCTGTGCATGAATCATTGCAACAGAATAGTCCGTAGTTGGAGGAGGTTACCAATGACTTGGGTATATCTATTGCAGTTCGCAAGCAGAAGCGGTCTTGTGCTTCCTACCCTCTTGCTTCTCAGGTCTCCTTCCATCGTCTGACAGGGGAATTTCAGAGATTTGCAGTGGTTCTATCTGCCGTGGAAATTCCAGGGAATTATCAATAAGCATTGAAGGGTAGTTGCTGGCACTTGGCTATGGAGGAAGAAATGGCTGCGTTACAGTCACGTGGTACATGAAGTTTGTGTTTGCTCCTCCTGGGGTGTCTGTGGTCAGCTGCAAATGGATGTTTACTGTAAAACATCATGTAGATGGCAACCTTGATTGCTACAAGGCAAGATTAGTGGCACGAGGCTTCACTCAGACCTACGATGTGGATTACTTCACACGTTTTCTCCAGTGGCTTGTCACTCTACACTGCGTGTCCTACTTTCAATAGCGATGGTATGTGATTGGCCTTTGTTTCGATTGGATGTTAAAAATGCATTTCTATATGGATATCTACAAGAGGAAGTTTACATGCAGCAATCTCTAGGGTTTGCTGCTGAGGGGAAGTATCAGCAGGTATATGGCCTTAAGCAAAGTCCAAGGGCATGGTTTCAGAAGCTCTTGGACCTAATTGAGAAGCAAGGGTTCAAGAGGACTAATGCAAACCATTCACTCTTTGTACAGAGGACACCTAGAGGTACTATCGTTATAATGGTCTATGTTGATGATATTCTTGTTACAGGAGATGATATGCATGGGATAAAGACGACAAAAAAATTCCTAGGTCGTCAGTTTGTTACTAAGGATCTGGGCATCCTAAGGTATTTCTTAGGGTTGGAATTTGCTAGGAATGCCCAGGGTCTTGTGATGACCCAAAGAAAATTTGTTACAGACATGCTTGTTGAGACGAGCATGATTGGGTGTCGACCCTCTACTACTCCTATGGATCGTAGCATGAAGCGATACGATGATGATACAGATGAGGTTGATAAGAGGAGATATAGAGAGAAGGTGGGAAATCTCCTTTATGTTACTATTACCAGACCAAATATCTCTTTTGCAGTGAGTAGAGTGAGTCGGTTCATGGAACAACCTCGACAAGTACATATGGATATATATGATATTGAGATATCTAGTCTTCTCCAGATGCAGGATTACTTTTATGGAAAGGAGCAACTCTCTCTATATTTGCGTGTGCTGATGTTGACTATATAGGATGCCCTAAGGATAGGAAGTCTACTTCGGGCTTTGCAGAATTTGTTGGCAGTTCTCTTATTTCTTGAAAAAGCAAGAACAAACTGTTGTGGCTAGGTCAAGTGCTGAATCTGAGTATAGAGCTTTGGCGCAAGCAAGTATAGACAATGTTCGGAAATGCGGTCCATGCGGCCGCATATGCGGCCGCATATGCGTATTCGGTCATTTGACTGAAGCACATATGCCATATGTGGCAACATGCGGTCAAATCACATATGCGGTCCGACTATGCGGCATATGCGGCCGCATATCTGAACAAGAGACTTTCATATATTATTCATGTGTCTTTTTTGTTTAATTCATAACATGTTGATGACACATTAACTCGATTTTTTTTCCGAGTAACACTTATATGTTAAATGTTTTTCTCATATCCATATCTTTCCATTATTCCTAACACTTATTTAATGAAATGTTTACTGTCTTTTGAATTTTCTATCAAATGAAATTCGTTCCATTTCTTTTAATAAAATATGAAATAATTAACTAACAATATGACACTTTACATTTTTGTGCTTCTAATAAATTTTATATGCTAATACAATTTTTTCCTATATTTTGTGTCAACAAGTTTCGTCCCTTTGAGATCCATATATATGTATAATTTTGGGTGCATGATTTGTATACCTATGATTATTCTTTAGCTTTATCTATATGATCTATATATGCATTAAAGATTTTCTTATAGAACTCATGCATTCCCTATTGAATCTGTTGGAGTATTTGGTTGTGCACCACTTGAGTTGTAGATGGGTAAATGGATCACTCCAGGATCCATTTACCCCATCCAGAGTTTAGTCCCACATCTACCATCTGTGGGATGTGGAGACTCAGTGGGATGTGGAGACTCAGTGGGGGTTGGGAGGTATATAGACCCCCACACCCATTGTATTCAGATGGGAAAATCAATAGACTATCAGCCCTTTGAGCCATTCTCTCGGAGTTTCATTCCGCTCCTTAGGGAGTAGGGTTACACGTAAAAATCTTGGTGTTCATGTTTATTTTTCTGGTCTTCATGCTCTGTTTATTATTTTGCTTACGTATTCCTATTTTCTAACATGGTATAAGAGCGAGTTCGATTCTCGAGGATTTGTTCTTGAAGATTTATTGTTCGAGATTCAATTTTCTGTCATTTATTTGAGATTTGTTCAAGTTCAGAGCGGGATTTAGGGTTTCTGTTGAAACCCAAATGATTTGATCAAGATTCGATTGTTCGTGTTCAAGATTCAATATCATATTGGGGCTCTAGGGTTTCGTTCTAGAACCCTAGTTTTTGTTCAAAAAGCATCGCAGTCACGATATTCAACAACAAATCGAGGGCTCGCGATGCGCTTGATGGGCGCCATCTCCCTCACACACTTCCACCCAGGCGGTGCTAGGCGGTCGCACAACTCCATCTCTTCAACCCCAGGTGAACCTCTCGTGCTCGACTCCCTCCTTACAGGCGATGATACTGCAGTTCCAGGCGAAGCTGCAGTTTCGGCCGCAACGGCCGCACTAGGGCACCATCTCCAAGTTTGACTCCTGGCCATGCGAAGCCCTTCTCGCGCAGGCGGCGCACCCCTGTTCAGGTGGCGAGCCTTCGCCATTGCGCGTAGCTTCTCCATCACGTTGCAACTCTCCAGTTCGAAGACCTTAGGTATCGACGATGGCTCTAGACACATGCTTCCATGATATACTGCCATGCTCCCGTAGGCGGCCCCTTCTAGCGGCTCCAAGCTGCCCCCTCGAGAGCCACCATCACCCCTCAGCGCATCTCCCCACACTCGCGCACGATCCAACAGCGACGACAGCACCGCCCAGGCCCAGCGACGGCTCCTCCTGCGGCTGCTCCTCCATGCACAGGCCCCACCACTCTTCAAGTTCTCCAGGCAGCAACACTTGAAGACAAAAGCCCCATCGACGGGCTTTTGAATAGAAGGGTTCCCAAGTGGAAACGCTAGCCCAAGTAGGTTGTTATATTTAAAAAATAATTTGGGGGTCCGATCAAGTAAAAAAAAAGGGGGAGAGTCCCTTGTTTTGGGCCCAAATGTGGGCCAACCGTTAAAAAAAGGAAAAAATAAAGAGAGATGAGCTGGCAATTAAAAAAAGAAAGAAAAGAAAGGGAAAATAGCCAAGCAAAAAAAAATCAAAAAAAAAGAGGAAAGTCAAAAAAATGCAACTATTTATTTACAAAAAAATATTTTAAAAAAATCTGTGTGAGAAGAGAAGCTGAGAAAAATGATGATTATGGGCTTATGTTTTGTTACTCCAAGTTCTTGTCTTCTCCCAACTTGGTCGACGTCACTGTTTTCCGACTAGTGTGGGAGAAAGGGGGAGTATTGTGTAGAGTTACAGGTCTGTTCCAGATTCATATTGTCAGATTATCTAGATTCCAGATTCAGATTCCAGAGGCCAGCCAAATTTTAGACTCTACAGTTTTTCAGATTTGACGTCAGATTGGTTCCGAGTCTTCAGTTTTAGACAGACACATGTATGCGGCCTTCTTTTCAGATGTGCACATATTTGCCATCATTGTTTGTGGTCCCCATATGTTTCGGTCAGGATTTTCATGTGATCCATAGGGACTCCAGAGTAAAGATGCCATGTGGGGTAGGGTTTTTATGTGGTTTCATAGGGACTCCAGAGTAGAGTACCATTCTCTGAGCCAGATGGGAGAGACCCAATTCTCCGACGAGGAGACTTTCAGACTCTATTCTCCAGCGATCGTGAACTCCAGTACAAGTTCCTTTCGAGGTTCCTATGAGAGAGAACCCACTTCGAGGTCCCTATGAGAGAGACCCATTTTCAAAGATCTACGCATGGATAATTAGTGATGCTTTTTTTAGCCCTTTCAGAGATGGAGCAGCTGTCCACATGTTGTGGCAGGCCAGAGTTATCCATGTGGAGACTCATTTTAGTTGCAGTGACTCAGACAAGCACAATACAGAGCACACGCTCTCCGACGAGGAGATCCAGTTGACTTACACTCCAGCCTGTTCGTTCTCTTTACCTGCACGACATAGGAAGCAACGTCCTCGACAACACCCGACAATTATGCACATTGAGTTGATATTATCTGTAGTGACTTGTCCAAGTGAGTTGAGTTTTCTTTCTGTTTGTCCAAGCTGAGCATTGCATGCTCCAGCTTGAGGGGGAGTGTTGGAGTATTTGGTTGTACACCACTTGAGTTGTAGATAGGTAAATGGATCACTCCAGGATCCATTTACCCCATCCAGAGTTTAGTCCCACATCTACCATCTGTGGGATGAGGAGACTCAGTGGAGGCTATATAGACCCCTATACCCATTGTATTCAGATGAGAAAAGCAATAGACTATCAACCCTTTGAGGCGTTCTCTCGTGGTTTTATCCCACTCCTTAGGGAGTAGGGTTCCACGTAAAAATCTTGGTGTTCATGTTTATTTTTTTGTTCTTGATGCCCTGTTCGCTTCCGTATTCCTATTTTCTAACAGAATAAAATTTGTATTTGCATATATATATGCATTTAGATTCAGAATATACACTAAAAACAATCAATTTATAATATCATGCTTATATGCTTATTGATTCTATTATCTTATTTGAATTTTTTGATTTTGAATTTTGTTAGATCATCAAATTTTTTATATAATCATATTTTTTATTGTATTCTTTAATGTTTTAAATTAAAATATTATAAACCACATAAATCGCATATACTTCTGTATACTCCTCCGCATATCCGCTTACTCACTTTAGACCACATGACCAAACGAATACCGCATACCGCATTTTGAACCTTGAGTACAGGAATGATGCAAATTTGAGCATTGTTAGCTGATTTGCATGTAGATGTTCCTCTACCAATGCAGTTACAATGTGATAATCAAGCTGTCTTATTCATTGCAAATAACCCCGCATTCCATGAGAGAACGAAACATATTGAGGTAGACTGCCATTATCTAGAGACATGATTAAGAAGGGTTTGATTTCTATATCTCATGTTAGTTCATGAGAGTAAACAACAAATATCTTTACTAAGACATTACTTAGGGGGTTATTTCAGAAGTGTTCGTCCAAGCTGAGCATGGTTGGCATCTATGCTCCATCTTGAGGGGGAGTGTAGAGATATTTCTATGTTCCTATGTACCTTTTCAGTTATTTTATTTCTTTATGTCTATCTTATGTAATTTACTCATAGGCCTCTCCTCTATATAAGAGAGCCTAGGGTTCCTTGGAATAAACCCATATATTATTTCCTCCAACATATCATCATATAACCATGCCTCTCATACGTCTCCTATTATATCACCATACATCTCATATCACGATACCTTTCAATCCATATGATTCATACTTAGCTCTTTAAGTCAAACCATCCCTTATTATGGTTTTTCACAATCCAGTCATTTGGTCTTCTATGACACTAATACTTATATTCTCATGGTAGGTTCATTTAGTTATTATACTGTAATACTGTGGATAGTCTTGACTCATGTTCGGGTCTCATGCTATGAATCCAATATACCTGGTACCTTTGGGTTGGGGGGGGGGCTCCTATAGGCATGCGTTGAGGTACGCGCATCCTAACTAAGTTTCCAACACTCAATGTGTTTCATTAATAATTCACTATTGTGGTAAGTCTGCGGTCTTGACCCATATTGGGTCTTACGTTATGTATCTAAAGTACTTGGTATGCATTTGTAATACGTACATCCTAACTAAATTTCCAAGACTCCCACATGCATACACAATCCTTATACATATTTCTCCATATATACATATCTTCGTACTTATGCTTCTGGGCTACTTAAGTACATAATGCGTATACTCACATTTCACTCAACGTCTCCTAAACTCATGAAGTCTCCGCATTCAATTAGGTTAAACTCCTATTAGCTAGATTACTATTCACTATCAATCCCGACTGATAGGCTAACTATTGAAGTAATTATAGTGTATATTATCAAATTAATGTTCCGGTGTACTAAGTATCTCCCAACTATTCATATGATGTTTTAAGGAAAACCATCTTACGTTGATTTAATCAATCAAAGGATTTCTCTTCCACTAATTCTAAGGGGTCATAATAATCCGATTTCAGATGAGGTTTAACTACTCATACTATGTGGAAAAGCTACATCCATAATAACACATAATTATTACAGGAATTACATGTGTGATACACATCGATATATACTTCAGATTCAATAATGATCAAAGATATGGATATTGACGGATCATACAAGATGCATATTCCACTCATACACTTGCATTATAACTCATGATAATTCCCTATATGATTCCATTTAGGACCCAATTTCATCATCAAACTTCTTACTAATAAATTTTTAATCAACTAATGATGTCTCATGATGTTCTCCTGCACATGTCTATCATAATTTCAATTCTTTTTCTACATTTAAAACACCATTGGGTCCAATCAGATCAGTATTGATCGATTAGTGCTACTTTGTTGAGTGATGCAAAAAATGAATTTTGGTGCGACGATCGACTTTAAAATATTTGGTAGAATTTTCGGTGGAAGAATAATGGAAGGGTTGAGAGAAGAAATCACGCCTGTAGCGCGGGGTTGAAGAAGAAGAACGCGGAGACCGCGGGAGGAGAGAGGAGAGGAACAAGGAAGAGGGAGGTAAAATCTCAAATTTTCATTAATACTTGACTGAATAAAAACACTGGACCCTCATCCCTTTATTAGGAGGGATGGCATTACAAAAATAGAAAAACTAATTTAATTTGACCACTAATTATCCTAATTAGACTCTAACTAATTAACCGACCAAATTTAAAATCAAATCTACGGATAATTGTTGGAGATCACAGGTGATTTCAATTATTTAATTAGAGATACGATAATTTAAATAAATGTAAATAAAATTGACCATTAAAATTAACTAAAAATTCGGCCCTATCCGTTGGGTCCACGCTGCATCAACTCTCCTCCGCATTAAAAATTCGTCTCCCGACGAATTGCTGAATCTGCAGGCTTGGAGGTCGATTCGGCGTGCTCAGTCATTGTCTAGAAGAATAGGTGCGGAGCGAACGACGGAGTCCATATGCGGGCGTAGGTGACGTGGCCTTCATGGTTGAAGAACATGTGTGGCGCGAATGACAGCGTCTTCTTGATTGTTGTCTCTTCCTTGTAGTGACCGAAGAATTGATGAGGCATGAACAACATGGCCTTCGGAGCATCCATAGCGAAGCAATAACACAAGGAGAGGAGGGGAGGAGATGTGTCCAAGGAATGAAGCCATGGGGTCCTTATATAGGGGAAGCCCAAGGCCCTAGTCCTACTTGGGTAAGGAGGATCCCCATATTTCTGGTTTGCAGCCCTTTTTTTCAAATATTTCTGCCGCCGGGGGCTTGGGCGCAAATTTCGCATCCCTTCAATCTTCTTGACTTTCCTACTCCTTTTGGCCCTTCTGCAAATATGGGGTTTATGGAATTTTCTCTTGCAATTTTCCCCAATCAACCTCAACTCCCGAAAGTTGAGGGATTCGGTTCCCTTAACCCCCGATAGGGTTTCTTTCCTCCCCAACGAGAGGCGGCGCGGCGCGGGATGGAAGAGGCGGCGGGGAGGGCGCGCTGCAGGTGCGGGGGAGACGCGACGATGGCGAGTGCACGGGGACTGGCGGAGGTGGCGGAGGTGGCGGTTCGGCGAGGCGAGGGGGAGGCGATGCGGGGAAGGGCGGGATGCGAAGATCGCTGGGTGCGAGATGGGGGTGGGTGAGGGGAGGGCTGCGGGGTTGGGCGATGGGGGAAGGTGCGTCGGGAAGAGGGATTGGGGTCGGGGCTGGGGGGAAAACTGCTGGGTCTTCAGGGGAAATCACGGGGAGGAGAGGGAAGGTTGGGGTTGGAGAAGCGGCGGCGTGGGGAGGGGTTTTAGGGTTCGGCGGAGAGGGGGCCGGGGGGTGCGAGGGTGGCGATGGGTGCTGTGGAGTTGGGGGGGAGACAGGGGAAGGGGTAGGCGATAGGGGTGGTACTGGGGGGGGAGGGGAGTAGGGGAGGGAGGGGGCGGCGCGCGTGGGAGGGCTGACGAGAGGGAAGAGCAGCAAGTGGTGGGCGGAGGGGGTGGGTTCGGCAAGGGGGAGAACGCGCGGGGGGTAGCTGGGGTTGGGAGCGGCATCGCCGGGGGTTTGGAGGTCGCGGGCGGGGACGTCGGTGGGGCGGCGGGGGTCTGGACGGCCTGGAGAGCTGCTGGGGGGCTAAGGCTACCATCGGGGGCGCTATCGGCGAAGGCAGCTGATCTGAAATCTCCGGGACAACCACTGTTTCTTTAATTTTTTCTTCTAAAACGGCTGGGACAACGACGGGGGGTAGCTGGGGGTGGGTTCGGCAAGGGGGAGAACGCGCGGGGGGTAGCTGGGGCTGGGAGCGGCATCGCCGGGGGTTTGGAGGTCGCGGGTGGGGGCGTCGGTGGGGCGGCGGGGGTCTGGACGGCCTGGAGAGCCGCTGGGGGGCTAAGGCTGCCATCGGGGGCGCTATCGGCGAAGGCGGCTGATCTGAAATCTCCGGGACAACCACTGTTTCTTCAATTTTTTCTTCTAAAACGGCTGGGACAACGGCGGATTCTTCGTTGACAGCGAGCTTTTCGTCGTGGACGGCGAGATCTTCATCGATTTGCGCAGCTAACCATGCTTGGACTTTGAGGCATGATATAAGTCGCTGCTAGAACTTCTTTGAACGTGAATGCGAGCGCGAACCATGAGACGGACGGCTGAGACCAAACTTCAAACGCCAATACTCGACAGGATCGTCGAATCGTAGGAACGATTCGGTGTCATGCTCTGATGCCAAATGATGCAAAAAATGAATTTTGGCACGACGATCGACTTTAAAATATTTGGTAGAATTTTCGGTGGATGAATAATGGAAGGGTTGAGAGAAGAAATCACGCCTGTAGCGCGGGGTTGAAGAAGAAGAACGCGGAGACCGCGGGAGGAGAGAGGAGAGGAACTAGGAAGAGGGAGGTAAAATCTCAAATTTTCATTAATACTTGACTGAATAAAAACACTGGACCCTCATCCCTTTATATAGGAGGGATGACATTACAAAAATAGAAAAACTAATTTAATTTGACCGCTAATTATCCTAATTGGACTCTAACTAATTAACCGACCAAATTTAAAATCAAATCTACGGATAATTGTTGGAGATCACATGCAATCTCAATTATTTAATTAGAGATACGATAATTTAAATAAACGTAAATAAAATTGACCATTAAAATTAACTAAAAATTCGACCCTATCCGTTGGGTCCACGCTGTCAGATTTGGTGTCAAAATTTTTATCTTAGATTTGAAAATAAAATAGAAGCATGAATAGATTATTCCATGGCCTTAAATTTCGGTGAAATTCGACCGAAATTCGGAAGTTCGGTTTCGGTCAAGTACCAATTTCGAAACCTGTATCTATTCTGTTTCTGGGATTTCGGCCCCATGTCGGCCGATATTTGACCAAAATTCGATCCATTTCGACATCTTTCGGTCGAAATGACTGAACGGCGGAATCTCTTCACATGTGAGCATCGAATTTCGGCTGAAATATCTCCTTGCTGGCTACTTTCGGCTGAAATGATCAAAGAAATGGTGAAATGACTAAAGAAAAGGGTGAAATGACCAAAGTTGGCTGGATTCTTTGAATTTTGGACATATTAGGTATAAATTCATTGAAATTTGGACTCACTAGGACACATAGCTAATATTTTAGACACCTATAAGAAGATATTTTGGATTTTATCCATACTATATTGGTTGTAGGCCCAAGATAAAGATTCTTTGGAGGTCTATAAATGGTGCCATCCATTGCACCATTTCACTTCACACATAACTCAAATAGTTCTCACAACTCACAAGACTTCTTGCTTTCCTTGCTCTCCTTGCTCTCTCCTTGACGAAAAGTTTTACTGTGTTTGTGATAGTCTGTAAGTACTTTCATTATAATTTTGTTGCTATCCACGATTAATTCTCAATTTCTCATTGATCTAAATATGTAATGAATGCCTGTTGCACAATTTTTGAAAATTTGAGCAGATTTCCGATGCTAAAATCAACATCTAAATATACATCATTTTCCACATCCAAAACCACTGTTATCAGAAAATGCATGCGAAGGTGAATAGCTATATAAGAAAAATTTTTGGAACAGGGATGCTGCCCCCTGCAACCCCCGCAAGGTAAGGTATGGTGGTTTGTGGGGACATCAGACCGTTCTACATATGTGTTCAACAGAACATATGGTTAGGAATCAAATCATATGATCCATGGACCATATCAATACTTTGGATATCTTTAATGACAAGTTGATAACTATAGCCAATGACTCCCTCTTTGATAAATATTTTAATGATAGTTATAGTCAATAATTTCTTTTGATTGTGTAAAAATTTAGTAGATTGGTTTATGGATTTTACAAATCATATTTTTTATGTTCTAATGTTCTAATCATCATATATTACATTGATAATGGCTTCTGACTCTGGTGCCAACTCTCAATCTGGATCTGGGCAACTTCCAATGGTTGGTGGAGAGATTGGATGGAAATATGCTACTGCTCCTGATGACAACAAGTCAAAACCTCGGTGCAAATTTTGTGGGAAGATAATTGGAGGAGGAGGAATCACAAGACTAAAACAACATCTCGTTGGTGGCTACATGAATGTGACTAAATGCCCTACATGTCCAAAAGAGATCAGAGTTGAAGTGAAGGCTCACTTGGAAGGGAAGAGTAAGAAGAAGGAAAATGGGCGAACATATGATGAGTTTAATGAATTCATGATCCATAGCGAGTTCAATGTCTTGTCTGATTCCAATAATGATGATATCCAATATCCACAAGATATTCGAATAGAGGCTGAGAGAAATGCATATAAGGCAGTATTATGCGACTCTATGAAGAGCGAGCATGAGAGACAGGAACTTGGTGGTCGTGGTGGCCTTGAATGTGTTGGTGGTAGTTCAAGGTTTTCGATAAATATTGGATCGGGAAGCGGCAGTGGAAGTAGAAGTGGTGCAGCTATGGTGCCACCAGAGAAGAAGCAAAAGGGCATAGAAGCATTTCTGAGAAGGAGCAGTTCCGGTCACTATGTTCCGAGCAAAGATCCAAAGCAAAAGACATTAATGGGTATGTTCGGTAATATGAGGGAGAGGGTAGGAAGGACGTGTCGGTGGTAGTTCAAGGTTCCTGATAACTATTGGATCGGGAAGGGGCAATGGAAATGGAAGTGGTGCAGTTATGATGCCACTAAAGAAGAAGCAAAAGGGGATAGAAGCATTTCTGAGAAGGAGCAGTTCCCGATCACTATGTTCCGAGAAAAGATCCAAAGCAAAAGACATTAAAGGGCATGTTCGGTAATATGAGAGAGCGGGTAGGAAGGGCTGTTACAAAGTTGTTTGTTGGAAAGGGTATACCGACAAATGTGGCAAATGGACCCTTCTTGCAGCACACAATTGATGAGATTACTGCAGTAGGAGGAGGCGTGACAACTCATACTCCGTACAAGATAATGAACAAGTATATACCCTTGGAGAAAGAGGAGATTGGGGAGTATATTGTCGAATTGACGAAGAAGTAATTGAGTATGGCGTGACCCTCATGTGTGATGGTTGGACAAGCTATACGAGAAAGCAAATCATCAACTTCCTCGTATTGTGATAGAAAGACGGTATTTATAAGGCTGTAGATGCATCTGAGCATGCCAAGAGTCACAAGTACACACTCAAACTCTTGAAAGATGTCATAGAAGAGGTCGGTCAAGAGAACATTGTTCAAATTGCGACGGACAACGGGAGCAATTTCGAGAAGGCTGGTGAGATGATCATGTCTTCCAACAGGTATGGCATCTTCTGGACACCTTGTATTGCACATTGCATAGACCTGATCCTTAAAGATTTTGGAAAGAGGAAAACCCTCATGAATGTGGTTGATAATGCACAATCAATCACAACATTAATCTACAACCATTCAAAAGTCCTAACATTGATGTGAAGGATGTGGGGTGGTGATATCGTAAGGCCTGGAATTACAAGATTTGCAACAAATTTCATAGCGTTGCAAAGCATGCAACAACACAAGGTTGGTTTAAAGAAAATGTATTGTTCAGGGGATTGGTTCGAGATTCCCGAGGGTCGCACCGATCTAGGAAGAAGGGCAGAAACCTTGATTAATGTCAATTTTTCATATGACATAGCCCGGACGATAAAAATTATGGAGCCGGTTGTCAATCTTGAGAATAGTGGATAAAAAACCAACCATGGGTATGATATATGAAGCTATACAGATGATGAAGGAGAAAGTGAAAGAAAATGTAGAAAAAAGTTACAAGGTGTGGTTGGGAATCATCAAAAAACGTTGGTCGAAAATGTTGTCACATCCTCTTCACCAAGCTGGTATGCATTTTGTATGTTACGCTCTTTAAGTTAATACTTTTAGCTTTATTCAATCACCATTAAGTAATTTTTTATTTATTTTCAGCGTATTATCTTAATTCGAAATACCACTACAAGCACAACCTTGGCACTCGTCCTGAGCTCTTATCGGCCCTTCAAGTTTGGTGGAGAAATTAGTGAAGTCAAGAGATGTCCAAATAAATTGTATGAATGAGGTATACAATATCATATCTCCCTAATCTCTAATGTCTTTTCTTCTTAACTTTATTATTGAACCCGATGTTTCTATCATTTAGATAAATTACTTTAGAGAGGCCTTGGGTTCTTTTGAAAGAATGACCACGATCAATAGTCGTAATAATACTCTTCCGGGTGTATATTAATGTATGATCTTGAAGTATCAATTAATTTTATGGTTTTACCTTTATTTTATATGGTAGTAATATATTAATAATTATCTAGTACGACTAAAATAATTTATACATTGTAGGTGAATGGTGGATCCTGTATGGATTAAATGCACCTAATTTGCGACAAGTGGCTGTGAAGGTATTGTCACAGTCTGCGTCCGCTGGAGGATGCGAGAGAAAATGATGCACATTTAATCTCATCCACTCCAAAAGGTGAAATTCCTTGGGAGTTTAGAAGCTACATGATCTTGTCTATATCCACTACAACCTCAGGTTGAAAATGAAGCATGTAAGGGAAGGGCACAACAAGCAAGAATACATATATCCCATCGACCTTACACATATATATACATATTAAAGATTAAAGATGACGGTGACGATGAGGAAGACGTTTTGTAAAAGTGGATGGATGATAATGGCGTTCCTGTACTCGACGAGAGAGGAGGAGACCAAATACACAGATTGCCTCACAAATGGAGGCACATGTTGAATATTACATGGCTAGATCAAGGAGACATCCAGACCCAGCTGGAGGGTTGGAAAGTGATTCCGATGTCTCTTCTCCAGATCAACGAGAGAGGAGGGAGACCAAATACACAGATTGCCTCACAAATGGAGGCACATGTTGAATATTGCATGGCTAGATCAAGGAGACATCCAGACCCAGCTGGAGGGTTGGAAAATGATTCCGATGTCTCCTTCTCCAGATCTAAATCAAAATCCAAATCAGTTGGTAGTGGAGGAGGTGTTGTTGCAGCAGAAGATTACATGCAAGATGAAGGGACAACATCTGGTGGGGGTGCATATAATACTGGATCTGGATTTGAAGGAATACATGCTGCTGGACTGCCTGGACAAGAATACACGGGCTACCTTACAAACATACATGATCAATATATTCCAAGTCTGAATCGAGACCCATCTGCAAAGCAAATGGATTACTGTCCGTACCCCTCGTACCCGTAATCCCACCCTCGGGGCCAAGTCTAGGATGACACTGTTATGGAAGATTTCATATCTTCGGTGGGATCATTGAGTATGGATGTTGGAGATTCGATATTTGCTGGAGGGGCAACTTCAAGCTCCTTCAGTGGATATGGATCTTAAGGGCAAAATGATTCATATGATGTTTTCCCTCCCGAATATGGCTACAGTAGTGGTACTTATGGGGTACTTCCAGGAAATCAACAAGAATATACCGATACCTCTACGCAGATTGGTGCTGGATCAGGATGTTGTATATTTTCATATTATTACCCTGCAATACCTCCATCTCAATCCCTTCAGATGGCTTCCCATCCTGCGGCTCCTGCTCTATCTTCTTCATCTCGAGGTTCTCAAGTTGCATCCTCCTCGCGTCGACCTCCGCGTGATTCTGCGGCTTCTGCCTCTTCGGGTGACAAGTATCCTAGGATTGACTTCTTTGCACACGTGACTGAGCATGAATACATGGAGTATTTAATGGACTACAAAATCATGTATTCGTATATGACATGCGAGGATTACGTGGATTATAGAGACTCGATCAGGTCACGTTATGGAGGAAGGAATTATACATGATATATGGATCTACTTAGGAATTCTTGTTTAGATGGATGTCATTCCTAGTCTTCTAGATAAAGAAATATGGTACTAGACTACTACTAGTAGTAAGTTAGTGCATCTGTGTATGCACATTATGTGATTGGAATTTCATGTATCATGTTCATAATCATGTGGTTGTGGGCTTGTATAATTATAATATGGATATATGATATTTCAATTTGAAAGGCATCTATGCACATAAAATCATTGTTTTTCTTTACTTCTTTTTAGGCTTGAAGGAAAATTTCAATGTCAAAACTCAAAAGTTAATATTATGTACCAAAATTTGATTCCAGCGAGTCACCAATATAGTGACCAAAACCGATATTTAAGGCCTTGATCATGAAAACATGTTATTATTAGAATAAAAACTTGTATTTCTATCTCATTTAATGATTGCACAACATCATAAATCTTAATTTTAGAAAAAAATTGAGATTTCAAGTCATTTCCAGAATTTCCGGCCATTTCACCGAAATTCTACCGAAATTTTCTTTTCGGGCTTACCGAAACCGAAATCCGATATTTGAGGCCTTGGAGTGCACTAGGGCTGACAGAGTGATTTATAGGTCTGAAATCACCCATTGAGTGCCAAAATCAGATCTCGCACGGTCCTCGAATGCAGAAGAAGCATTGAGGGAAGAAGCTTAAAGGTCTAGTGAGCCCTTGGCAGTACCGGTAGGAGTCGTGGAGGCTGGCAACGACAAGATAGGGATCCCACGAATGCCCAAGGCAATGAGCGACACCACTGGCGACGTTGGAAGACTGGAAGGCTAGGGCTAGTGGCCCTAGTGTTGTTGTAAGGGTTAAGCGGTGTCGCTTACGATGCCACGACGGCTGGACGACACCGCAAAAAATGGTGGTGACGGTGATAGCCACATGTAAGGCGACTGCAGTGCCCGACAATGAAGGGAGGAGCCGATGATGAAGGAGTCGTGGAGGTTGGCAGCGGCAAGATAGGGATCCCACGAATGCCCAAGGCAATGAGCGACACCACTGGCGACGTTGGAAGACTGGAAGGCTAGGGCTAGTGGCCCTAGTGTTGTTGTAAGGGTTAAGCGGTGTCGCTTACGATGCCACGACGGCTGGACGACACCGCAAAAAATGGTGGTGACGGTGATAGCCACATGTAAGGCGACTGCAGTGCCCGACAATGAAGGGAGGAGCCGATGATGAAGGCGGGGGTCGGAAAGTGGGGCTAGGATTCGAGAATATCGGGCTTCGATCTAGGATCAACGCTCTGAGAGGAGAAACCCTAGAGGGCAAATTACATAATAGAGATGAAAGAAACATAAAATACATAACGAATAAGGAAAGACAAATATAACTCTAAACAATCACACCGGTATAGCCAGAACGTGGAGGTGGCTTTATAGCCAGAACGTGGAGGTGGCTTTGCGGGAACCTGAAGCGAACATGAAGGAAATTTACCCTCACAGTGGTATGAAATCGAAACCCTATTTTGTTTCTCTTTGAAATTTTTATGTGTTTTGCTTCCTTTGAGACTTTTATGAGTCCATTTAATCGAGACACAGTTTATGAGGATCAGGAGCGGGGTACACTTCAACGCCTAAGCCTTAAGAACAAGACTTTCTTTGATATTTTTATAATGTAAAATCTATAAGTATCAATTTTACTATAAATTAATTTATGACTTGGTCTAATATCCAAATTTGGAAACGAATACTCTACTTTGTAATACTCTTCGAGACCTTTCCAACGAGCCCAAGAACATCGAAAACGAGCATTGTATGAGAAAGTTGCACATGAAATAAGATCATTTACAGTTTTTGAGTCGTAAACCCGAGCTTATAAATAGCCATATGGGTTAACCACTTAGCCCATTTAATCTAAGCTCATCACCGGAGCTTCGTCGGAAAGCTTGCCAGAGCGCTGCCATCGCCAACTTTTCCAGCGTTCGATCGATGATCCGAGGGCACCATCACGAAGTGGGCGATGGAGTAATCACCGTGGAGGCACACGTTTTATGCGAAGCGCCCTATAGAGGGAGTATTCGGCAGAAGACAAATCTGAGGAACGATCCCTGAAGGTATGAATCTCACCCCACCGCCTTGCTATTGGCCCAAGTATAGCGCATGCAAAACCGTTATAGCGCATGCAAAATCGATTTCCGTATCGGATCGCTGCCTTCCCGCGCATTTTCCAAGTAATCCGACAATACAAAAAATGAAACTTAGATCATACTTATCCTTGTTCCATTATCTATATATGTATGTAATTTGTTTTAAAATCAGAGACAAAAATTGGACATAAAATCGGATTACTCACGGCTTTCAACCGCATTTTCTAAGAGTTTTTAAGATCAAAAAATACGAAATTTATATTAGATTTATCCTTGTTGAATGCTCCAAGGCCTCAAATATCGGATTTTGGTTTTGTTTCGGTAAGCCCGAAAAGAGAATTTCGGTTGAATTTCGTTGAAATGGCTGGAAATTCTGGAAATGACTTGAAATCTCAATTTTTTTATAAAATTAAGATTTCTGATGTTGCGCAATCATTAAATTAGATAGAAATACAAGTTTTTATTCTAATAATAAGATGTTTTCATGATTAAGGCCTTAAATATCGGTTTCGGTCACCATATTGGTGACTCGCTGGAATCAAATTTTGGTACATAATATTAACTTTTGAGTTTTGACATTGGAATTTTTCTTCAAGCCCAAAAAGAAGTAAAGAAAAACAATGGTTTATATGCATAGATGCCTTTCAAATTGAAATATCATATATCCATATTATAATTATACAAGCCCACAACCACATGATTACGTAACATGATACATGAAATTCCAATCACATAATGCTCATACACAGATGCACTAACTTACTACTAGTAGTAGTCTAGTACTACATTTCTTTATCTAGGAGACTAGGAATGACATCCATCTAAACAAGAATTCCTAGGTGGATCCATGTATCCTGTATGATTCCTTTCTCCATAACGTGACCTGGTCGAGTCCCTATAATCCACGTAATCCTCCCATGTCATATAGGAGTACATGATTTTGTAGTCCATTAAATACTCCATGTATTCATGCTCAGTCACGCGTGCAAGGAAGCCAATCCTAGGATACTTGTCACCCGAAGAGACATAAGCCACAGAATCACGCGGAGGTCGACACGAGGAGGATGCAACTTAAGGAAGAAGCCATCATTGAGTATGGATGAAGAAGATGGAGTAGGAGCCACAGGAGGAGAAGCCATCTGAAGGGGTTGAGATGGAGGCACTGCAGGGTAATAATATGGAAATATACCATATCCTGATCCAACACCAATCTGCAAAGAGGTATTGGTATATTGTTGTTGATTTTCCGAAAATACCCCTTATCCTGATCCAACACTACTGTAGCCATATCCGGGAGGGAAAACATCATATGAATCATTTTACCCTTGAAATCCATATCCACTGAAGTGGCTTGAATTACCTCGCCAACAAATATCGAATCTCCAACATCCATACTCAATGATCCCACCGAAGATATGAGATCTTCCATAATGGTGTCATCCTGGACTTGTCCCCGAAAGTGGGACTGCGGGTACGAGGGGTACGAACAGTAATCCATTTGCTCTGCAGCTGGGTCTCGATTCGGACTTGGAATATATTGACCATGTATGTTTGTACGGTAGCCCGTGTATTCTTGTCCAGGCAGTCCAACAACCATTCAAATCCAGATCCAGTATTATATGCACCCCCACCAGATGTTGCCCCTTTATCTTGCATGTAATCTTCTGCTGCAACAACACCTCCTCCACTACCACCTGATTTGGATTTTGATTTAGACATGGAAGAGTCATCGGAATCACTTTCCAACCCTCCAGCTGGGTCTGGATGTCTCCCCGATCTAGCCATGTATAATCTTCAACATTTGCCTCCATTTGCGAGGCAATCTGTGTATTTGGTCTCCCTCCTCTTTCATCTAGTATGGGAGCACCATTATCATCCATCCACTTTTGCTAGACGTCTTCCGCATCGTCATCGTCAGCTTTAATCTTGAATATATATGCAAGGTCGATGGGATCTATGTATTCTTGCTTGTCGTGTTCTCTTGCATGCTTCATTTTCAACCTGAGGTTGTAGTGGATATAGACATGATCATCTAGCTTCTGTACTCCCAAGGAATTTCGCTTTTTGGAGTGGATGAGGTTAAATGTGCTCCAATTTCTCTCGCATCCTCCAACGGACACAGTCCTGCGACAATACCTCCACAGCCACTTGTCACAAATTAGATGCATCTAATCCATACGGGATCCACCATTCACCTACAAGGTACAAATTATTTTAGTCGTGCTAGATAATTATTAATATATTACTATCATATAAGAGAAAGGGAAAACGGTATAATTAATTGATACTTCAAGATCATACATTAATACACACCCGGAAGAGTATTATTACGACCGTTGATCGCGGTCATTCTTTTAGAAGAATCCAAGGCCTCCCTAAAGTATTTTATCTAGAAGTTAGAAAACACCGGATTCAATAATAAAGTTAAGAAGAGAAGACATCAAAGATTTAGGAAGATATGATATTGTATACCTCATTCATACAATTTGTTTGGACATCTCTTGACTTCACTAATTTCTCCACTATAACTTCAAGGGTCGATAAGAGCTCACGACGAGTGACAAGGTTGTGCTTGTTGTGGTATTTTGGATTAAGATTATACACTGAAAATAGACAAAAAACTACTTAATGGTGATTGAATAAAAGTAAAAATATTAACTTAAAGAGCGTAACATACAAAATGCATACCAGCTTGGTGAAGAGGATGTGACAACATTTTCGACAACGTTCGTCGATGATGCCCAACCACTCCTTGTAACATTTTCCTATATTTTCTTTCACTTTCTCCTTCATCACCCGCATAGCTTCATATATCGCACCCATGGTTGATTTTTTTCTCCATCCACTATTCTCAAGACTGACACAACTGGTTTCATAATTTTTATCGCTCGGATCTCAAAAATTGACATTGTTGATCAAGGTTTCTACCCTTCGTCCTTGATCGGTGCGAACCTCAGGAGTCTCGAACCATTCCCCTGAACAACACATTTTCTTTAAACCAACCTAGTGTTGTTGCATGCTTTGCAACGCTATGAAATTGGTTGCAAATCTTGTAATTCCAGGTCTTACGATGTCACCACCACATATCCTTCGTATCAATGCTAGGACTTTTGAATGGTTGTAGATGAATGTTGTGATTGTCGTGCATTATCAACCACATTCATGATGGTTTTCATCTTTCCAAAATATTTAAGGTTTAGGTCTATGCAATGTGCAACACAAGGTGTCCAGAAGATGCCATACCTGTTGGAAGACATGATCATCTCACCAGCCTTCTTGAAATTGCTCCCATTTTCAGTCACAATTTAAACAATGTTCTCTTGACCGAACTCTTTTATGACATCTTTCAAGAGTTTGAGTGTGTACTTGTGACTTTTGACATGCTCAGATGTATCTACAGACCTTATAAATACCATCTTTCCATCAAAATATATGAGGAAGTTCATGATTTGCTTTCTCGTATAGCTTGTCCAACCATCACACATGAGGGTCACGCCATACTCAGGCCACTTCTTCAATTCGGCAATATACTCTCCAATCTCCTCTTTCTCCATGGGGAGATACTTATTCATTGTCTTGTACAGAGTAGGAGCTGTCACACCTCCTCCTACTATAACAATCTCATCAATTGCGTGCTGCAAGAAGGGTCCTTTTGCCACATTTGCTGGAATAACCTCTCCAACAAACAACTTTGTAACAACCCTTCCTATCCACTCCCTCATATTACCGAACATGCCCTTTAATGTCTTTTGCTTTGGATCTTTGCTCGGAACATAGTGATCGGAATTGCTCCTTAGAAATGCTTCTATGCCCTTTTGCTTCTTCTTTGGTGGCACCATAGCTGCACCACTTCCACTTCCACTACCCCTTCCCGATCCAATATTTATTGGGAATCTTGAACTACCACCGATACGTCCAAGGCCACCGCGACCATCAAGTTCCCATCTCTCATGCTCATTCCTCATAGAGTCGTGTAATACCGCCTTATATGCATTTCTCTCAGCCTCTGTTTGAATATCTTGTGGATATTGGATATCATCATCATCGGAATCAAGCAAGATATTGAACCCTCTATGGAACATGAATTCATTAAACTCCTTATCTCTTCGCCCCTTTTCCTCCTCCTTCTCACTCTTCCCTTCCAAGTGATCCTTCACTTCAGCTCTGATCTCTTTTGGACATGTAGGACATTTAGCCACATTCATGTAGCCGCCAATGAGATGTTGTTTCAGTCTTGTGATTCCTCCTCCTCCAATTATCTTCCCGCAAAATTTGCATTGAGGTTTTGACTTGTAACATATTTCCATCCAATCTCTCCACCATCCATTGTAAGTTGCCTAGACCCAGATTGAGAGTAGGCATTGAGAGTAGGCACCAGAGTCAGAAGCCATTATCTTCACCTCTTGAGCATTAACAAATTAACAATGTAATATATGATGATATTATGAAGATAAGAATATGAAAAAATGGATATGTAAAATCCATAAACCAATCTACTAAATTTGTACCCAATGAAACAAATTATTGGCTATAACTATCATTAAATATTTATCAAAGAGGGAGTCATTGGCTATAGTTGTCAACTTGTCATTAAAGATATCCAAAGTGTTGATATGGTCCATGGATCATATGATTTGATTCCCGACTGTATGTTCTGCTGAACACATACGTAAAATGGTCCGATGTCCCCCCGTGCCACCATATCCTACCTTGCGGGGGTTGCAAGGGGCAATGCCCCTATCTCAAAATTTTTTCTTATATGACTATTCACCTTCGTAGGCATTCTTTGATAATAGTGGTTTTGGATGTCGAAAATGATGTATATTTAGATGTTGGTTTCAGCATCAGAAATCTGCTCTAATTTTCCAAAATAGTGTAACATGCATTCATTACATATTTAGAGCAATGAGAAATTGAGAATTAATCGTGGATAGCAACAAAATTATAATGAAAGTACTTACAGACAGTCACAAATACAGCAAGACTTGTCGTCAAGGAGAGAGCAAGGAGAGCAAGAAGGTTTGTGAGTTGTGAGATCTCTTTGAATTGTGCGTGGTGAAATGGTGCAATGGATGGTACCATTTATAGGCCTTCAAAGAATCTTTATCTTGGGCCTACAACGAATATAATATGGATGAAATCCAAAATATCTTCTTATATGTGTCCAAAATATTAGCTACGTGTCCCAGTGAGTCCAAATTTCAAAGAATCTATACCTAGTGTGTATAAAATTCAAAGAATCTAGCCAACTTTGGTCATTTCACCTTTTCTTTGGTCATTTCACCATTTTTTGACCATTTCGGCCGAAAGTAGCCGATAAGGAGATATTTCGACCGAAATTCGATGCTCCCATGTGCAGAGATTCCATCTTTCGGTCATTTCGACGTAAAGATGACGAAATGGACTAAATTTCGGTCAAATATCGGCCGACATGGGGCCGAAATCCTGGAAATAGAAATAGATATAGGTTTCGAAGTCGGTACTTGATCGAAACTGAAATTCGACCGAATTTCGATCGAATTTCGCCGAAATTTAAGGCCATGGTGCATTCCTAAAGTTGATGGGAATGATTGTGACATGAGTTTGCATACAAGATTCCCCTTATGATGTAGACACATTGATATCAGTCTGCAACCTCGGTTATGTCTGTTCTCGGCTTCTTCATCGTTATATCAAAAAGCAAATGTGATATATCTTCCTTCGGTGCCTTCAAGGGCCCGACACCCATTGTCAAGATGGTAGATACCAACTATGAGGTAGGGTCCATGCAATTTATAACCATCATAGCAGTGCAATAACAAGAAGCACATTCTGATACAATCAGAGCTAGCCAACAATATTAGGACGAGTGCTTCGTGGATGCAAGACGATGCGTATACACACGCATGTCTATTTGGTACTCTAACCACAAAGAGATCTTGCATGAGCCTTCTGTCAAGGCAATATGGGACATCCTCGCAGCCACTTACTCTTAGACGAGGAAACAGACAAAGATCCTGCAACTTCAGTACGATATCTTTACTGTCAAGCAAGATGGTCGGTCTCTTTATGTGTGGCACCCCAAGGATATGGATATTTGACAAATCCATTTCCACGCACGTAATATCCACATTCGAAATGCACAAACAAGCAAGCAATAGGAAGTACCATAAAGAAAATGGACAATTTGAAAATTTTCCATTTCATTTCCATTCATTCACATAATAGATACATATTCATTCAAGAGTCTATGACCACAAAATATTACATGTATGCATAAAAAGTTGTCCATACATATACACAACCACATCTCTTCAAAAATCTACAAGTAAAAGTAAAGTTACATTTAAAGGTAAAAGCTGTATAAGTGACTACAATACTATACTGCAAAAGTTTATAGTTGTCCCAATAAGAACCTCCGAACAAAGCTGCTCACTGTTGTGGCTGCTCTGGTGCACCTGCAAATCCAACACAAAGGATACATCACAAGCAAATGCTCAGTACGACACTAAAAACTACATCACGAAGCATCATGGAGAGTTTGTGGTCTTGGTCTACACAAGGCCTCTTGCTGTGACTATAAGGAACTAGGTACCTTAAGGGGGGTGTCTCTGCAGGCATGCAGATTGTTTACAAACATCCTAACTAAGATTCCAACACGTCCACTAGCTTCTTATCCCATATGTGAACTTTCCATGTTTAATCTTGAGTGTTCAACTTGATTCACAAAGATGTTTACCAACACGTGAAGCCGTCATGAACCGTCTAAGTCCACTACACATCGGTAAAAGTCCGTGATGGAGTAGGGCACGAGTTAGGGCACCAATCACCGAGATCGCCCAAAATCATTGTTGGAAAACCATTGACTATCCCAACCATTTCTTAATACATAGGAGAACTTGCAAGATTCCAATCCCCCCTTCTATAACCATATTCTTGGAACTCCCCTCTTGGTGCTCCTGCCTGAAATATAACTAATATCGCCAACTCCGACCAACACACGAGTGTTAACCCTAAGTGAAAAAACGAAACATAGACCACCAACCATAACTACTTGGCCCGCACACTGTGTATCGGGGAAAACATCGTAAGAGAAATCACCTCAATGTATGCCAAACAGTTTGTCCCCCAACCGACGCGGCTGTTGGGTTCATCATCGCCTAAGTTTCTATTCGGGACCCCAAGGGTGCCTGCCCCTCCCTTAGCGGCAACCACTCCACTACCCACATGCCACTTAAGGATACTCACCGTGACATGGAAAGAATGGAGACAACGAGAAAGTCGTCCGCTGACCCCAAGGATATATATCAGATATGGAATCCCCCTTGACTGTTCGAATGACTCTCAAGATGCTTTCACTCACCGAGACTTACCACATCTATTTTTATTTCAATTTAGGTTGCATTCGATCCATTTTATTCATTTATCAATCCATTACAATAATTCCCGATATTAATGGGTCCATAATTTCGGAATGATCGATCATGTACAAAGACATGATCGATCATTTTATGTCAAAATGATCGATCAATAAAGGAACTATGATTGAACATTTTGGGCCAAAAATGGCTGATCAACACATTTGCATGTTCGATCATACCTGGGGCAGAATTTTGCTTCGATGACGTCTTGTGAAATCACTCCGATCGTAAACTAACCACATTACCATGTTTCAGTTGTTACCCCACATCACAAAGCGTATCAAGGGAAAATTCGGATTTTTGATGCGATACGATACATGTTTCAACAAAAAAACTCATCCAAATTCGAAATCGACATGCCCCAAAGGTAGTATATACTTTTCCCAACCCATGGTATGAAAATCATGCGGATCTGACGACAAAAGAGGGACAAAACCTTACCTTCAAGAACATTCTCTTGTGAACTTCCTTCTTTCGAAATGAGAATTCTGCAGTGTTTCGCATAACACGTACCTGTCTACAACGACCTCGCTTCGAGCTCTTCGAAATGGTATACTTAGTCTTCTGATCGGTAGCCGGAAAAATCACTCCGGCGGCGATGCTTCGGCGAGAGAGATGAGCTCCAGCGAGGTGCCTAAGTGGTCTAACTAGCCAAGTCAAATAGGCTCTCCCTTCGTATATTGATTCATCCTTAATCGAACCCATGTTCATATCATGACCCAATAACTGTAGCCTGGTCGTCTTTCACACATAACTCTCTTACACAGACTTTGATTTTATTGTTCGTGGGCTCGTTGGAAATCTCAACGAGTACTACAAGATGGAGTGATCATTTGTTGATTTGGCTATTGGACCATGTCAGAAAATGAGAAAGAGTGGGATCATATTATAAAGGATCTTACATCGTGTTAAAGAGCAGGATCATATTATAAAGGATCTTAATCGTGTTTTCTACTCATGGCTCAAGGGCATGTTTGAGAAGCTTCACAACTTCATGCCTCTGAACACTACCATAGAGAAACAACAAATATACATGAATACTACTATGGTTGGCATGTTTCCGGTGGCACTTGACTCACTATACGATGGCGCATGCACCTAACTTCTTATGGGTGCGTCTATACCTCCTATGGAGGAGGCCTACAACAGACCGAGCAGGATTGCGATGCCACACGCTGCCACTATTTCACATCTCGCGGCACAGGAGGTCTAGTTTAGTTTAGAGGATGCGGGCGGCCTTGTCAACCATGCACTTACTGCCACCATTTTCGCCACTTCGAGGATACCTGCTATTAGAATCATGGTTATCTAACGTTTTCCCATGTTGCAGAGTAGGTTGGGACTCCTACTACTCATGTCAATTCTGCTAAGTAGAAGTTAGATGATATAGTCTCCCATTTGAGGGAGATTATGACTAATGCTGTCGAACCCTCTAGTGCTCCTTCGAGCTCTGACATTGCTACATCAGTTTTGCTAGTACTTCAGGTATAGCATATGCTGTTACTAGTTGTCACATGGAAGACATCTTCGAGTAGATGATGGATTCAGGTACCTCTCATCATCTCTGTGAGATAGAGATCAATTCTCTTCCTATAGATCATTTCATATTTGCGGATCCATTGTTATTGCAGATGGGACACATTCTCCCATTACAAGATAGGGAGAGATTCGGTTGACTCCAGCTATGTAATAACATCATGCACCTTATTTTCCATGATCTTATTATCTATTAGTCAAATCATTAAGGATTTGCATTATTATGCCATATTTGACCCCTTTTCTCTTGTGTTTCAGGATATACTGATGGGTAAGGTGATTTGATTTGGCTGTGTGTAAAGGAAGTCTCTATAAACGGGTCCATTCTCCATATGTCGGTGCTTCTTCCATTCCCTCTGGGTTACTCTCTTTGTACATGTGACATCTTCGATTTTGCCACCTTTTGTTGAAGAAGTTGTCTAGAGTCCTTCAGATTCCATTTCAGTCCACTTTTCAATGTGATGCTTGCCAACTTGGGAAGCATCACTGACCTTGTTTCTTGGTCGTCAGAGTCGGAATAATACTTTATTTGAGCTGGTCCATTTTGATATTTGGGTGTTGGACATGCGAGCCCACGACGAGCCATTATGCAATAAATGTTATTGCGAAAATCATTCCCTGATCTGAAATGAAGAATAAATAATTTGCATAATAGGTCCCTCTGTATAATTAGGGTTATGTACCATGGCCACCTTAATAATCATACAGCTGTTGATTCAATAATTGAATCATAGAGGCTGGTGTTTGGATGAATATCTAAGGAGTTAGATTGAGGACTCATCAAACACCGTCAAATGATTGTTAAGAGATGATCTCCAGCCTAAGTAGGAGATGATAATCCTTTTCTCATATAGGCTGATATCTGACCGACCTCTTGATGCAGGTCCTCTGCATAGGAATAGAGATTCAGAGGTGTCAGATTAGTTAAGTCAAAGGGTTGACTTAACGAGACCGAGATAACCAAAGTCCTACATCATATGCTGTCGCGATATAGGCACACATCCTCTGACCGGAGACAGATGTATTGCCATATGTCTGAGTATGTATATTTGGCAGACCAATAGGTTGATGACCTAACCAAGGTCTATACACTAGCGAGCTGGTGTGCATATAAGGGCATATGAGTAAATACGATTTCTCAAAGGGATCATACATGTTCACTTCTGAACCGGAAGACATGAGCTCACTCATGAAGTATTGGGAACGAAAAAATTCCATGCATGGTCGTCGTGCTTTAGAAGCATGTCACGAATTTCTAGGTATGATATATGCTTTTGGAAAGCATATGATCAATACCAAATCCCAATGACCAAGATTGAGAAACTTGTTGATGAAACCCTGAAGATGACAGTGTAGAATTGATCTTTATCTTCGGGTTGATCACATGTCTTCCAGTATGCAGGATGTACATGTATTAGGAATACCTGAGGGTGATGTGATCAATAATCGATTGTATAACCATGACGCTTCCATTCCGTGGGAGTGATGAAACATGTCTGGATTTTAGTGACTCGTCTCAGCAGAGAAGCAATCTGATCTTGGTCCAAGTGTTGACATTGATCTGAATGAGATTCAGATGCAATGAGAAGACTAGATTTGCGGCCTTGATTAAATCAAGCATCTCTGCGAGGTTCGTGAGATATGGATTTGAGATGTGATATCAATATCCAAGTCACTATACGTGGAACAATACAATCGTCCTGTCCTTATCTCCAAGTATCTGCGGAGAAAGCGCATTATTCTTGAAAGAGTTCAAGAATAATTCCAAAGGTTGAATTATATCTGAGCATTGAGAAATGGATAATTAAATATGATTTAATTATCATGAATAATGTGAATTCGATTCACATTATCTGAATGCATGAGAATGAGTATCCAATGTAATTAAATGTGATTTAATTAATGTGGATATGGATAATGTGGATAGCACTATCCAATTATCCATGTATATTTTAAATACGATTTATAATATACATTAGAGAGAGACTTGTGTGATTTATATTAGTTGATTAATTGTTAATGTGGATGGGATTCACATTGAATAAATTGAAAATATAATTACATTTAGTTTTGGGTTGTGAATGAGATTCACAATTTTGTCAATGGCTTGATTGATATTTTCCGAAAGATAATTTGAAATTATTTTTTGTGAAAATTATTTTCGACAAGAAGTATAGGAGATATTATGAGATAATGAGATCTCATGATATATTAGGAGATTGACCAAGTCTTATCTAACAAGTGAGGACGACTACGAGGATGGAGCGAATGGAGCGACGTTGGTGGCGAGCGAAGGGTGTCCGTTCGTCGCGACCGGAGGTGCATGGGGACCAAGCAGACAACGGCGGGGGTGGTGAGGTTGGCGCGAAGCGTGGAAGCGGGTCAGGCGCAGCGAAGGGGGTAGGGGTTGGGGAGTGGGTGAAGGTTACATATGCAAAGCCAGGGAAGCGGTGCTTCCGCTGTGGAGTGAGAGGTCATGTCGCTTCTGCTTGCCGAGTGCCACCCCGGTGCTTTCTTTGTGGCACGGTGGGGCATCGCATGTCTTCCTGCTGGACTTCTCGCGACTTTGGCGGTAACAGGAACCGCTTGGGGTCGCATCGCTCAGAGACGCGTCGACGTGATGAAGGTTCGCAAGGAGTCAGGGATTCTCGTTCGTTTGCGCAGGTTGTTCGTACTGGTGTCGCAATGACGGAGGAGCTGGTTGTTGGTCTCGCACCGGTGGGGGGGGGGTGCCGATCTTTTTCGCGGTGGTTCGGACGTGGGGTGTGGGTCGGGTGTTTCCCCCCGTCCTGGCGTTACCTGCGCGTGGGAACTTGGAGGTTGGTGATGCGGAACGAGGGACACGTTTGCATGAGGAGCTGGAGGAAGGGGTGGCGCTACAGGGGGAGCGGCTGCATGGGTTCACGCATCAGCAGGGGGCGCATGGTGCTCCTACGGAGCACCTGATAGCTGTGGGAGTCATGCAAAGGCCTGGCGTTGGCTGGGAGGCGATTCGTGCTGCCACCTTCGGTTTCTTGGGCGCCGACTTCAGAGGGGACTTCATCATCTTGGACGCCTCTAGATGCTGTGTTCGTGGGCTCTCCCCGGAGCAACGGGAGAGCCTCCTTCGACATTTCGATGTTGCGGACGTCCTGTGGCGGCGGTTACGAGTTGTGGATGGTGCGGTTTCTCAGTCCGAGGTCTGCGTGGCGGAAGTGCGGGGGGTGCCATTTCTCTCCCGCACGATGCACGCCCTTTCCAAAGTTGTAAGTCGCTGGGGGCAAGTCTTGGCTGTTCTCGATGATGGCCTTGCGTCGGGCGCAGATTGGACGTGTGCGCGGCTCCTTCTCGAGTGCTCTCCGACGTTTCTCAAGTCTATTGTTGGCAAGGTTATCTTTGAGAGTATGACTCTTGGCCGCTGGACCTTCAAGTTGGAATTCTTTTTCATTTCGCCGGCGGCGGCGCAGGACTCTTCACCATCTTCCCCGGTCGCACGCGGTGGCAGATCGGACTATGGACCAGGGCTCGACGGTTCGCCTTCTTCTCGCCACGTGTCCACTCTCAGGGATGTTTACGAAGCGTTGCCTGGTGAGTGCAGTTCCTCTGGGCTGTCGTCTGAGCCCCCTTGGGACGCGTGCGCGGATCATGACTGTCGCACTTTGGTGGCATTGGACTTTCTCGAGGTCGATACGCATTCCATAATTCCTTCTCTTCTGCCGGCGGATTCTCTGCAACTGGATTTTTCGAGGCACGTGACAAGGATCCCTTTGCAACCATTACTCGGATCTGTTCCTATCAGTTCGTGGACCCCTTTGCGGGTTCAGCCCGATCCGATTCTATTATCGGAGCCTCTTTATTGGACAACCGAATATCTCTGTCCCAAGCCCATTGCTTCGGTGGCTTCATCTTTGATGGCTCATCTGGAGGAAATCTCATCGGCCCATGTCATGTTGCCGGCTATCTCCATGTCTTCCCTGGGGTCTCCATCTGCTCCGTCGTCGCCTGATGCTACTCCTCCGATTCTCTCTCCCTTATCCCAGGGGACTCCATCGGTTCAGGCTACGCCTGCTGGTGGAGGGAATACTGGGGGGACTCCTGGCGGCGTTCTGGTTCGTTCTCCGGGGAGAGCTAGCGTCTCCCTAGCTGCAGGGAGTTCTCCCCCATCTCGATTTGGTAAAAGCTACAGTAGACGAGGACATTCACGCCTTGGAGATCCATTGCTTTCTTCTTGTCAGACGTTGCGCGAGGCGGTGGCGGAGGCGGCATGCCTCTCTCTAATTGGGGGACGCTCTCTTGGTGTTTAATGAAGATTTTATCATGGAATGTTCGTGGTCTTGGGGACCCTGATCGGAGGCGCACTTTGGGCTCGCGTATTTCCGAGTGGGATTGCGACATTGCATTTTTTCAAGAAACAAAGCTATCCGCGGTGGATGAAACTATGTGGAGGTCCTTCGGTGCTGGGAGGTTGGATGCCTTTCGCTCTCTGGACGCGGTTGGCGCGGCGGGCGGGATCATTTTGGCTTGGCGCTCGTCGAGGTTCTCCTCCTCTTTGCGGGTTGGGAGGCACTCGTTGTCTGTGGTTTTGTCTAGGACTGACTCAAACGCTTCTGTGGCATTCACTTGTATTTACGCGTCTATCTGCCATGTCACTCGACGAGTACTTTGGGAGGATTTACGTGAGGACGCCTATGCTTTTGCGGATACTCCCTGGCTTTTGGGGGGCGACTTTAATGTCACCTTGCTCTCTCATGAGTGTCCTCGTGGCCGCGGGGGGCAGGACCCGGGTTCATCGGAGTTTATGGAGCTCATTCGGGATTTGGCATTGGAGGGGCTGGTGCCCAATGACATTACCTATACTTGGAGGAATAACGTTTCCAGATCGCGGATTGATAGATTTTTGACGAATGTCTGTTTGATGGAGGCCTTTCCGTTATGCGCGGTGTCCTCTCGACCGCGATCTTTCTCTGACCACAGCCCCATTATTTGGGATTCTGGGGAAGATCTTCGTCCTCGAGGGTTCTTCTGATATGAAAGGTGTTGGCTACTGGAGCCAAGCTTCAAGGACCTGGTGCAGAATCATTGGTCCCAGACCACACATGTGGGTAGTGCTGCTCGCCGCTTCGATCACAAACTCGCATCTCTTAGGAAACTTTTGGCGTCCTTAAAAAAGGAATCTCGACTGACACGTATTGTGGCTCGAAAGGAGGCTGATGATGTAATTATGCGGTTGGATCGTGTGGAAAACGAGAGGGATTTGTAGCCGGCGGAGTTGGCTGAGCGTGCTGCGACCGCTGATTTGGTTAGGGCGGAGGACAGGAAGAGGACGATTGAATGGCGCCAGCGGTCGCGGTTGCGGTGGATTAAGGAAGGTGATGCGAACACTGCTTTTTTTCACCGGGTTGCCAGTGGTAGACGACGATCCAATTCTATTACTTCTCTTATGGTCAATGGCTCCCTCATTCAGGGGGAGAAGGAATTGGGCGATGCTCTGGGGGCACATTTTAAAGGGGCTTTTGGGCGCCACGCTACGCGGTCGTGGAGGTGGTCTGGGCGTGGAGCTCCCACCCTCTCGCCGTCGGATGCGGTGGCACTTACCAGACCTTTCACTATGGAGGAGCTCAAGGGGACCGTCTGGGATCTCAACATGGACGCTGCCCCGGGACCTGATGGGTTCCCCGTGTCATTTTATCGTGACTTCTGGGACGTGGTCGCTAATGATGTTATGCACGTTGCGCGCGAATTCTGTGCTGGAAACCGTGGATTTGACAAAATCAACAGGGCTCTTATTGTTTTGATTCCCAAGTCTTCTTCGGCCAATCGCATTGAGGACTTTCGTCCGATATCTATTTCCAATGACATCTATTTGATAATAGCTAAGGTTCTGGCCAGGAGGCTAGCGCCCCTTCTCGACGTGCTCATCTCGCCTTCACAGGCCACATTTGTTCGAGGGAGGCAAATTACCGATTGCTTTGCGGTGGTTTCTGAAATTATCGAGACTTGGCGAAAGAATTCTACGAAGGGGATTTTATGGAAGATTGACTTTGCTAAGGCTTACGATAGCCTTGATTGGCGCTTCCTGTGGTCGATTCTTAAGAAGAGGGGGTTCCCGCCGGCTAAATCTCTTGGGTGCGGCGATGTGTCACCACGGCCTCCCTTTCTGTTCTTCTCAATGGGTGCCCGGTTGGGGGCTTCTTTCAACCAAGGAGGGGGGTGCGGCAGGGGTGTCCTCTCGCTCCCCTTCTATTTGTATTGGTCGTTGATGTATTTCCTCGAATGATTGATGGTGTGGCGGCGGCGGGTCTCACTCGCGGATGCTCTTTTGGGCCCTATCACGTTCCACTAATTCAGTTTGCCGATGACACTATCTGCTTTATCGAGGGTGGTACCTCCGACGTCTCCGGTATGGCTACTACCCTTCAACTCTTCAGTGAGGTTTCGGGCCTTTTCATCAACGATAATAAGTCCAAGGTGGTTCCTTTCGCTATGCCGCAGGAGGAGGCCTTGGAATGTGGCTGGCTGCTGGGCTCTTCCCCTGGCGGGCTCCCTTTTGATTATCTTGGCTTGCCTTTGGCGGTGGGCCGCGCCAGGATCCGCGATTGGAAGGTGGTGGTGGAGAAGATGGAGGCTCGCTTGACCGGGTGGCGCGCGGCTCTTCTCTCCAGGGGCGGTCGGTTGGTTTTACTCAAATCCGTGTTATCATCAATCCCAATCTATTTTTTATCTGTACGAGGTATGCCAAAGGGGATTCAGGTGAGGTTGGAAAAGTGTATGCGGGGCTTTCTTTGGGGGAGGAAGGGGGAAGGGAGAAGGGGGGGTGCATTTGGTGGGGTGGGCTGATGTTACGCGGCCTAAGCGGGAGGGGGGCTTGGGTGTGAGGCGTGTGGAAGTGGTGAATGAAGCACTTTTGCTCAAATGGGTTACAAGGGTTTGGGGTCGGGAAGAAAATTTCATGTTGAATATTATGAGGCAGGCGGTGGGGGCGGACATGATCTCCGCTTCTAGGGGGAGATTCTCCACTCAAACTTCAACTTTCTGGCGTGGTGTGATTTGGGCTCTAAACCGCAACAGATCCTTCTTTAAACCTATGCTCGGTGATGGGAATTCGTTTCGTTTTTGGATCGATGATTGGACGGGGAGGGGTGCTATCAAGGATTTGTACCCCCATTTGTACGCTTTGGTGGACGACAAAGACGCTACTGTGGCTTCTTGCTGGGATGATGGCTGCTGGTGCCCTATGATTGCAGATAATTTATCGAATCAGCGCTTGGACGATTTCATTTCCATGTTGGCTACCCTTGCAGACGCTTCCAAGCCCACTGCGGGTCGTGATCATTTGGCTTGGAAGGATGGCACGTTCTCTACTAGGAAGGCATACCGGGCTCTTATTACTCCCAATGTGGGGGATGACGCTACTTTTTTTGCGTGATTGTAGATTCTTTTGGGGACTCAAGCTTCCTGAGCGCATTGGCGTATTCCTCTGGCTGCTTCGACGAGGTAGACTGTTAACTCGTGATCGTTGTGCAATTATGTTTCCCAATGTTACGCACATTTGTGGTCTCTGCGACACGGAGAGGGAAACCATCGAGCACCTATTCTTCGAATGTGGCAGTGTTCGTGCTCTTTGGGAAGACCTGGGCTGGATCAATATTTCGACCTTTGCTTCTTTCTGCGAGAGCTTGGTGAATTCCAGGGGCAGGCCTAGGAGGGATTTGCTGGACCCGATTGCACGTTTGTGGAGCATCTGGTTGGGAAGGAACGAGGCCTTATTTGCTAGGCATCGGTTCTACCGGGAGAATATATATTTTGGCGACGCATTTTGTTGTTGATTGGGATTCTGGGTAGCGCGATTTGTATATGGCGGGGGGTATCTATCCTTGGATGCCTCCCAGGGTATAGTTTTGGGCTTTTGCTTTTCTTATCTCTTGTAAATACTTTTTACTTCTCTTTTTAATTACTTTGGGGCGAACACCATTGAGTGTTTCCCCCTTCTTTTGAGCGTCAAAAAAAAAGTGAGGACGGCTACAACTCTCCATGAGGAGAAGAGTAGCCGTCCCCCCTTATTTAGGAGTGGACCATGGTCTTCTCATTATCCTATCTCTAGTCAAATGTGATTTAATTTGAGATTAATTATATTGATTTATCAATATTAATTAATTTGAATTAAATCACTTGTTGTTGTGTTTTACCAACAACATCTTAGCCGTTGAAAGGAACACAAATCAGTCTCATCCGTTGATTGTGTGTTGTCGATGGATTGGGATCCATGCACTCCCGAAACCCTATATAAGAAGAGGCATGCCTTGCTCTTCGACACACCGACTTGACAAAGTCTCTCTATTCTCTCTCTCTCTCATTCTCGCGTGCCGTCTTCTCCTTCCATCTTGGGTGGCCGTCCACCCTACTCCAGAAGGAAGAAAGCCCTCATCGTCAGCCTGCGTTGCTTCGACGACTCTCGGTGCTCCATCTTCTTTGGTGCTTCTTGCTCGTGAAGTAGATACACGATCTCGTGTGACGAGGTTAGGAGTTCCCTTGCTTGGACAACTACTTGGATTGCGAGGATCATGTGACACATCCCAGCGCTCGCAAGCGTCTTCTCTGAAGACCAGACTTGAGACAGGAGGTCTCTTTTCGTAGAGACTCGATCAACTACGCTACAAGAGGTATTCCTTTATACTTGTTGGGAGAAACGTTTTTCATACGATAGAAGAGACCCTAGGGCTCTCTTATATAGGAGAAAAGCCCTGGGTTAATTACATAAGAGAGACATACCAAAAATAGAAAACTAACATAATTATCTCAACAACTACCATAATTATCTCAACAATCTCAACACTCCCCCTCAAGCTGGAGCATAGATATCTATCATGCTCAGCTTGGTACAACACTTCTGGAAAGGACCTCTAGTAAGTGCCTTGGTGAAGATATCAGTTGTCTGATCTCCAGTAGAAACATGAGTGGTGGATATGAGACCTTTCTGAATCATGTCTCTAGTGTAATGGCAATCCTCCTCTATATGTTTAGTTCGTTCATGGAAAGCATGATTATTGGCAATAAACAGAGCTGCTTGATTATCACATAACAACTGCATAGGAAGAGGAACCTCAACAGCAAGGTCCGTCAATACGGATCTAACCCACATCATCTCTGCACTTCCCTGTGCCATGGCCCTGTATTTAGATTCTGCACTGGATCTTGCAACCACTGTCTGCTTCTTGCTTTTCCATGAAACAAGGGAGTTGCCTACAAAAACAGCAAAGCCAGAAGTAGACTTCCTGTCTTTGAGGCACCCTGCATAATCTGCATCTTCACATGCAGTCACCTCAAGGGATGTATCCCTGCTGAAGATAAGATCAGTACCAGGTGAGTTCTTCAGATACCTCAAAATCATCTGAACCGCATCCATATGCACCTTCCTGGGTTGCTCCATGAACTGGCTAACTTTACACACTGCAAAGCAAATATCTGGTCTGGTGATGGTGGCATATAAGAGCTTCCCAACAAGCTCTCTGTATCTCCTGCTGTCAACCTCTTCAGTGTCCTCATCATACGATCTCACACCTGGATCCATAGGAGTAGTAGCAGGTTTGCATTCTGTCATACTCAGAAAGCAGATCCATCACAAACTTTCTCTGGGTCATCACAAGACCACGCTGATTCCTTGCAAACTCCAGTCCAAGAAAGTATCGAAGAGTGCCAAGATCCTTGGTCACAAACTGCGTACCAAGGAATTCCTTGGCAGTCTGAATTCCCTGCTCATCATCCCCTGTGACAATGATATCATCTACATAGACAAGAATAGCAATGGTACCTCTTTGTGTCTTCTGGACAAAAAGTGAATGATCTGCAGTAGACTGTACAAACCCCTGTTGCTTTTAGCTCCGATAGCTTCTGGTACCAAGCTCTAGGGCTCTGCTTAAGGTCATAAATCACCTTATGGAGCCTGCATACCTTCTGAGACTCCCCCTCAGTAGCAAACCCTAGTGGCTACTGCATATAAACTTCCTCCTGTAGATCTCCATATAGGAATGCATTCTTCACATCAAGCTGATAAAGAGGCCAATCCTTGGAAGCTGCAACTGACAGAAGGATACAAAGCGTAGAGTGTCGGGCTACTGGGGAAAAGGTATCCTGGTAGTCCACCCCACACGTGCCACAAGTCTCGCCTTGTAGCGATTCACACTGCCATGCTTTGTGCTTGACTGTAAATACCCACTTGCAGCCGACAACGGAGGCACCCAAAGGAGCAGGCACAAGACTCCATGTACCCCGAGACTGCAAGGCTGCCATCTCCTCTTCCATGGCCATACGTCACCTATTGTCCTGTAACGCCTCCTGATATGTTCGTGGGACAGTAACTGCAGATAGTCCCACAATAAAGCGCCTGTACTCTTCTGAAAGATGATCCAAACTAACATGTGCAGCAAGAGGGTAAGTAGCACACTGACGTCGAGGCTTCCTCAAAGCAATGGGAACCTCCAGGTCATCATCCACACTGTTCTGTATAATTGTCTCAGCCGGTGATCCATCCAAAAGACCATCAGATGAAATAATATGTTCATGACATACCTGAGGCGTGTTGGATGATGTAGAGGGCATATGAGCAGCGGGGTGAGTAGAAGACCTACGAGTGTAAACACGTGGCAAGAATTGAGGTGGAGGTGGAGGTGGAGGTGGAGATGGAGATGAAGGTGGAGAGATTTGTGGTGGAGTTGGCAGAGTTGGAGGAGAAGGAGGTGGTGGAGGAACAACCACATCTTCTTCAGAACTACCATTGGACAATCTGTCATCTGTAGGAGAAAAATACATAATAGACTCAAAAAATGTGACATCAGCACTCACATAATATCTCCGTCCTACAGGATCAAAACAACGATACCATTTTTGGGTACGAGAATATCTAACAAAAACACATTTGACCGCTGTGGGTGAGAGCTTGTCACGACCAGGAGCAAAATTATGGACAAAGACGACGTAACCAAAAACTCTGGAGTGAGAGAAAATAGGTCCTTCTCGGGAAACGCAATCAAGAAGGGAACCTTTTCTCCTAGCATGGTGGAAGGCATCCTGTTTACTAAGTAACAGGCTGTAAGAACATCATCTCCCCAGAAAGAATGGGGAGCTCGACTCTGAATCAAAAGCGTCCGTGTGACGTCTAGAAGGTGATGGTGTTTGCGTTCAGCTACACCATTTTGCTGTGACATATGAAAACAAGAGGTCTGATGAATAATACCAATAGATCTGAGAAATGCAGATAATTGTAAGGTAGAGAATTCCAAGGCATTATCCGTACGAATAATTTTTAACATTAGCGGAGAAAATGTTTTTGACCTCAATAAGGAAAGACTTGATTAGAGCACCGGCTTCAGACTTATGTTTTAACAAAAACACCCAAGATAGTCTAGAGTAATCATCAACAACAACCAAATAAAAACGATGTCCCTGATGATCAGGAACACGACTAGGACCCCAAATATCAAAATTAAATAACTCAAACAATTGACTACTGTCACGACTCTGACGAGACAGAAATGAAGAGCGATGATGCTTTCCAAGCTGACAGGCTTCACAATCCAAGATAGTACGAGTAGATAATTGAGGTAGAACATGACACATCTTCTGAAGAGGAAGATGTCCAAAGCGTAGATGCCACATGAAGGGTGAAACAGATCCAGAAGGAATAGTAGCGATCCCAGCATGAGATGGTATGGTAAGCTTATACAATCCTCGCTGCTCACGGCCACCACATCCAATCACCCTGCCCGTCAGTATGTCCTGAAACACAAGGGAAGATGGATCAAATATGGCACGACAATGTAAATCTTTTGTAATTTGACTAATAGACAAAAGATTCATCTGAAAGGCTGGAGCATGTAAAACGTTCTGCAAATGAAAAGAAGGAGCTAGAACAATCTCCCCCTGATCAACAATAGGTAGTCGAACTCCATTAGCAATCACCACGAATCGACCAGAGGCAATCGGGTTGTAGGAAGTAAACTGTGCTCGATCTCCACACATATGATGAGATGCTCTCGAATCCACAATCCAATCAGTCAAATCAGAGCTGCTACAACTCATAAGAGCATAAGTAGTAACTGAGGAGCTAGACGAGGCTTTGGAAGTAGCCGCAACATCAGAGGAAGTCGCAGCCGGAATAATGGGAGCGGACATCATCTCGCGAAGTTTAGAAACAATATCATCCAGGCGAGCATCCTGGGATGGAGCCAAGGTAGGTTCTGTCTGTTCAGCAACCCTTGCAGAGGCTGGATATCCATGCTTCTGAAAGCATGTCTCCTCAGAGTGACCAGGACGATGGCAATAAGAACACGGGCCACGCTGACGGCCACCACCACGACCATGAAGACCACGTCCTCGAAACTGGGAAGATCCTCCCCTTCCCTGTGAGACGGCCATAGCGGAAGGATTCGGAGCGACATTAGTGGGAGTAGTGGTAATCCGACTGAGTCGCTTGTATTGTATACTTCTTCCATAGGGGGTATCGTCTCTCCAGTTAGAAGCTGTGTACGTGCTGCATCATATTCGGAATCAAGAGAGGATAGGAACACCCCTGTCATAGTGGCGTTCCGATATTGTTGTTGCTGCTCGGTGCTGGCAGTGATAGGCATGAAGCTGTGTAGACGTTCAAACATGCCGCGAAGATGAGAAAAATGCACATGAAGCGGGCGACCATTCTGTTTGGTCGAGAAAATGTCAAACTGTAACTGAAGAATCTTGCTCTAATTCTTGGCTTGCCCATATGTGGCTGCTAATATATCCCACATAGCCTTTGCGGTGGGTTGGTTGACGATATCGTTGGCAATCTCCGTGGTGAGCATCCCAGAGAGCCAAATACGAGCATAAGCATCATCTTGCTTCCACGAAGCATTGGTCCCAGTTTTGTCCGCCGGTTCGGATTCGATGATAATGTGTTCTTTGTTGTGGCATTGCATAAGAGTACGAAACTGCATGGACCATAGTTCATAATTGGTCCCATCCATCTTGACTATTGGTGCAGGTCCTTTGAATGCACCAGAAGAAGAGAACACATCACTTTTAATGTCGGACATTGTATCAATGAAATGAACCTCGGACAACTGAGGAGTAGATCAACCGAATAATGTCTACACAAGCATGAAGATGAGTGGTTATATATGTAGACTTAACAACCATTCCTATGCAGTTTATTAAGGTCTAGTGGCATTTAGATGTGATATGGAAGACCAAAAACACCACCGACAACCAAAATTAGACCAATAGATTGCAAAACAGGGGCTGGAATACCAGTTTCAGATCACGGGAAGTCAACCGGAGCGCACTCAGCACTTGCTGGACACCCCAGCCGAGCAGGAGGGCAGGAGGGCTTTTGCGGCACCTCGGGATGGCAGGGGTCGGCCCTGGTGGCGGCGCAGGGAGCCCTGGCGGCGGCGCAGATGGCTGGGGAAAACCCAGGCAGCGACGTAGAAGGGCTGGACCGCCTTAGGGCAGCAACGGTCGGCGGGGGGAGGGCCCTAGCTGGGCTGCGGCGGCGCCGAGAGGAGGCGGGGGGGGGGGGGAGGGGGTTAGGGTTAGGGTTATGGGTGGGATACGGGAACCCCAGTCTAGGACCGTTGCTCCGATACCATGTTGGGAGAAATGTTTTTCATACGATAGAAGAGACCCTAGGGCTCTTTTATATAGGAGAAAAGCCCTGGGTTAATTACATAAGAGAGACATACCAAAAATAGAAAACTAACACAATTATCTCAACAACTACCATTATTATCTCAACAATCTCAACAATACTTAATGTGGTTCTAAATAAAACAATCCGAGAATCGTTCTTGGATCATGTAGTTTAATCGCATGAAAATTTTTTAAATTCCGCTGCATAGAACAACTAGTCCAACTAGTCGTTCTTCGTCGTATTCGATACGATACTCACGCTTCCGTAATGCTCTTAAGGATCCTCCCGTATCCTTCAAGTGGTATCAGAGCCAGATTTACGGAGGTTTTGGATATGATCCATGAACCTACAAAAATTTGGGCTTGTTTGGGTTCGTGAAGATTTTAGCATTTCAATTTTCGCAGCCTTGTCTTGTGATAATTTTTCAGCCCTGTTTAAAATGTTTAAACATGAATTTATCACTTAGATAATGTTCCCCTTTAAGTAAGGAAAATGTGAATTTGAGTTTGCATAATTTGGATTCCGTTTGCTCAAGATATGATCGTTTTATTGACCATATGTCCATTGTTTCGGGATGGCGATTAGAGACGTAATTAAGATGTTAATTACGGTTTTAAAATGCATGGAAATACGTTTTTGTCATATGGTTTCGTTTTTAAATCAAGTTATCAATCTCTGAAAATTGAATTAGCTTAATTTGGATTTAAAATGAATGAGACATGCTATTTTTAGTTAGTGAGGGTCACTGCTGGAAATTGCATCATTATCCAAAACCCTGTGGTTGTCGTTAAAGAAAATTGCTAAATTAATAGTTAATTTCCGGGAATAATTGTGGATAATATTTGAGAAATATTAGAACAACAATTATTCCCTTAAATGACATTGCCTCAACCAATGAATGATTAGATGAGATCTAAATCACCGATTGGTTACTTGATACACTTTCAACAAACTTGTTACTTGAATAGGATTTGGGAATTTTTCTAGCAAATTTCCTTATAATCAAAATGGTTTTGATTATTAATATATGGTATAATTTTGGTTGAAAGACCGATGATCATCTCAAGTACAAAGTGATTGGTTCGGCATTATTTTTTCCCGAGGCGGATATGGTGTCTAGTCGGGAGCGTTGGGGTAGCAGGTTGCACCGTGTGTGGTCTGTCCCACTCTCGCCGGTACTGACCATGACAATGGGTAGGGAACGAATGATGCCTGAGAGATCATGATGTATTTTTTCTAATTATTAAACTTCGAATTAATACGTATTTGAGATTATACCATATTTCAAGTAACAATTAAAATGTTTGTTGAATATTAATTGGATCATTAATTTAATATGATTAAATTAATTGGAATCCAATTAAAATTAAAACACTCTATTATGAATAGAGTTATTATTTCCTAGGAAGAATGAATCATAATGAATACGATTCATAATGATTAATTAGAATTTGAATATGAGGTAGAGGATCACATCCATGGTCTCCCGTCAAGGCGAAGGGTTTCCGTCGCCAGGGATTGTATGTAGGAGACACCTGTCCGTAGTGACAGCTCCTGCATACAAGCGCATCTGGATCGGGCTCTTTGCTTCTCGAAAGAGTAAGGCCGTATGCGTAGTGACCCCAATATCGAGTCCTCATATTATTGGGGCGATATTGGATTGCACATAGAGAGTGCTAATCCTGTTGACGGTGTTCAATTAACAACGGGTCAACATCACCTTAGAGGTGGTGGGCCCGGGTGTTAAAGACCGAATTGGGAATGCAAGTTGGACTTGCAAGGCGGAATATGTTCCCGCTTCTTTTTATCTGAGTTACAAGTTCTCATATTATTGGGATGTTACAAGGATAAGAAAGGAGATCCCATATCTTGCTTGAGATATATTGGTAAGTATATCTCTTACATTGAAAGTGATTAAGGGAATGAACTTTCAGTGTTAACAAGGCAAGACAACTTTGATATAAAATTCCTAAATCAAAGTAAAATGTGTATACATATTTATATATATTTATGCAAATTTCTTATTTCAGATAATCCTCATTAAACCCACTCAGTACTATACTCAGTAATAACCAGTAGAATATCATGGATTGGATCCATGATCAAGATATTGTACTTGCAGTTGGACACATAATGTATGTGGTAGCAATGTGCAAGTTTCCTCATAATAATGAGGAATGACAATTAAATAGATAATAGGACTACATCCCTAGGGTTTGTATGTCTCTATAATCTTGATCTCTCATCGAATGTACTTTGGAAGTGACATGTTGATGATGATCGTGATTGTCAATTAATCCTTATAAATTCTAAGAAGATGTTCTGGCATACATATGTGCTCTTGACATTTAATCATGAATGACATGGTTCACTGCATTATGCAGAATGATGGCTCTACAAGAGATGAAGTATTCAAAATGTTTGAATACCTACCTGAACCTAAGTCTTTAAGAGTTAAGATGTATGTAGATATGATGATTGTCATCATCCTACTATCTATACTCTAGTTATTCATGAAGCTTCATATTGTTCATATTGTATGAATTAAATGAAGCATATATAAGTGTCAAAATACTCTTATATTGAAATCTTTTGAATTCAACATAAGAGATCCTTTGTCTTAAGCAATGGTTGTTTAGAGATGAAAAGAGCGCAGTGGAAGCATGAGTTGGACCCAAGTTAGAAGAAAAATCAAAGAGTTGACTATACCTCTATGGTTTCCACACATGACATTCAAAGACTTGGATGAATGCCAATACTGCAATGAGCCGATGTATTGATAGTATGACTATCAAGTCTATCTAGAGTCCTTAGAGAAGGACTCGGATAGAGCATCAAAATAATTTACATCTACATATAAATAATGAAATTAACTTTCTTATATGATAAGATGAAAGTCTAATAATTGTATTTCATTCTTCTGCTAAAACTTGCAATTGGTTGCATATGTTTTAGAGGACTGGAATTTGATCTTAAGGTTTAATAGTCATCCACATGGATATTGATGCAATTGTTGCAACAATCTCTATTAGATAGATTGACTTCATATTTTCAGTGGGAGAGCCCTTAGTCTTAGAGAATGTCTCTACTACATAGATATTAGAAAACATTCATAGTTTATTTCTAAATGTTGGGAATAAACATGATTTCTGGAATAGACCTATCATAAAGAGTTATGATGGATATATTTCAGATAGTATTTTGATATCTAGAGGACTCTACGAAATTAGAAATTAATGAATGGTTCATTAGCATTTCTAATAATGAAAGTTAAACCTTAAAAGATCAATATGAGGATGAAGATCATTTGACAATGATCTGTCATCAAACCTTGGACATATGTCTGTTGATGAGATCAATAGACTAGTAAGAGATGAACTTTAGAATGTCAAATCTTACATACTTTTGAATATTGTGTTCAAAGTAAAAAAAATGTCCAATGCACCTTTCTCTGGGAATGGTGTAAGATGCCAAGGTATTCAACATGGCCTCAAATTTCAGCGAAATTCGGTCGAATTTCTGTCAAATCGATATCCAGTCGAAATCGAAATTTGACCTAAATGACCGAAAGAACCGAAATATAGAGGTCCTAGTACAAAAAATGACCGAAATGACCGAAATTTCAGTCGAAATTCCACCGAAATTCCATCGAAATTCTGTTTTGGTCGATACCGAAATGGTGACCGAAACTGACATTTAAGGGTAATTGAAACCGTCACATTAGTGGTACACCTTGGATATATCCCATTTTCCGGAAAATTTCAAGAAAGGCTTCCTTTCCTTAAGATATGGTACTGACCTGTCTAAAGGGATAGCACCTCAAAGAGTTGAGGAAGTGAATGCTAGAACTACTTGCCCTTGTGCATTAGTTACGAGAAGCCGAGTGTATGCTAGATGTGTACAAAAGACAGATGTCTGCCATACAGTGGGAGTAGTAAATGTTACTAATCCTATTAAGGAGATAAAACACTTGATTGCAGTAATAACAATATCTTCAAAGATGAAAAGATTTTTGAGATAGTGATCTTAAAAGTCTTATCTTCAAAAACTTAAGACTTTATACATAGTGATCTAAAAGGTCTTAACTATGGATACCTTAGGAGATAGAGATCTCCAGGAATAAGGGTATTCTGATAAGGATTATGGAAATACTGGTTATAATAATTGTTAAGCTATAGTGTCAATGACACTATAACTGACAAGATTGAGTATTGGTTGCATAAGATGCAACATTCACATTGGATGCGAGCACTGTTTCTAGGGGATATGCAAGTACCGTAAAAGGACTTGGTATAGTCTCTTGGGAACATAGTAACTGATCATCTTACCTAGCTATTGTTTCTAAATAGCCTATGATTGTCACATGAGTATGGGTTTAAATGATTAACCCATTAATGGCTCTTTGGGCTAGTGGGAGATTGTTGGACATGCAAACCCACGGGGAGCCATTATGCAATCAATGTTATTGCGAAAATTATTCCTTGATCTGAAATGAAGAATAAATAATTTGCATAATATGTCCCTCTGTACAATTAGGGTTATGTACCATGGCCATCTTAATAATCATACAACCGTTGATTCAATAATTGAACATATAGGCTGGTGTTTGGATGAATATCTAATGAGTTAGATTGATGACTCATCAAACACCGTCATATGATTGTTAAGAGATGATCTCCAGCCTGAGTAGGAGATGGCAATCCTTTTCTCATATAGGCTGATATCTGGCCGACCTCTTGATGCAGGTCCTCTGCATAGGAATAAAGATTCAGAGGTGTCAGATTAGTTAAGTCAAAGGGTTGACTTAACGAGATCGAGATATAACCAAAGTCCTACATCGTATGCTGTCGCGATATAGGCACACATCCTCCGACCGGAGACAGATGTATTGCTATATGTTCGAGTATGTACATTTGGCAGACCAATAGGTTGATGACCTAACCAAGGTCTATACACCGGCGAGCTGGTGTGCATATAAGGGCTTATGAGTAATACGATCTCTCAAAGGGATCATACAGGTTCACTTCTGAATCGGAAGACATGAGCTCACTCATGAAGTATTGGGAATGAACAAATTCCATGCATGGTCGTCATGCTTTAGAAGCATGACGACCATGCAAGTACCGTAAAAGGACTTGATATAGTCTCTTGGGAACATAGTAACTGATCATCTTACCTAGCTATTGTTTCTAAATAGCCTATGATTGTCACATGAGTATGGGTTTAAATGATTAACCCATTAATGGCTCTTTGGGCTAGTGGGAGATTGTTGGACATGCGAACCCACGGGGAGCCATTATGCAATCAATGTTATTGCGAAAATCATTCCTTGATCTGAAATGAAGAATAAATAATTTGCATAATAGGTCCCTCTGTACAATTAGGGTTATGTACCATGGCCATCTTAATAATCATACAACTGTTGATTCAATAATTGAACATAGAGGTTGGTGTTTGGATGAATATCTAATGAGTTAGATTGATGACTCATCAAACACCGTCAAATGATTGTTAAGAGATGATCTCCAGCATGAGTAGGAGATGGCAATCCTTTTCTCATATAAGCTGATATCTGGCCGACCTCTTGATGCAGGTCCTCTGCATAGGAATAGAGATTCAGAGGTGTCAGATTAGTTAAGTCAAAGGGTTGACTTAACGAGATCGAGATAACCAAAGTCATACATCGTATGCTGTCGCGATATAGGCACACATCCTCCGACCGGAGACAGATGTATTGCTATATGTTTGAGTATGTACATTTGGCAGACCAATAGGTTGATGACCTAACCAAGGTCTATACACCGGCGAGCTGGTGTGCATATAAGGGCTTATGAGTAATACGATCTCTCAAAGGGATCATACAGGTTCACTTCTGAATCGGAAGACATGAGCTCACTCATGAAGTATTGGGAATGAACAAATTCCATGCATGGTCGTCATGCTTTAGAAGCATGACGACCATGCAAGTACCGTAAAAGGACTTGGTATAGTCTCTTGGGAACATAGTAACTGATCATCTTACCTAGTTATTGTTTCTAAATAGCCTATGATTGTCACATGAGTATGGGTTTAAATGATTAACCCATTAATGGCTCTTTGGGCTAGTGGGAGATTGTTGGACATGCGAACCCACGGGGAGCCATTATGCAATCAATGTTATTGCGAAAATCATTCCTTGATCTGAAATGAAGAATAAATAATTTGCATAATAGGTCCCTCTGTACAATTAGGGTTATGTCCCATGGCCATCTTAATAATCATACAACTGTTGATTCAATAATTGAACATAGAGGCTGGTGTTTGGATGATTATCTAATGAGTTAGATTGATGACTCATCAAACACCGTCATATGATTGTTAAGAGATGATCTCCAGCCTGAGTAGGAGATGGCAATCCTTTTCTCATATAGGTTGATATCTGGCCGACCTCTTGATGCAGGTCCTCTGCATAGGAATAGAGATTCAGAGGTGTCAGATTAGTTAAGTCAAAGGGTTAACTTAACGAGATCGAGATAACCAAAGTCCTACATCGTATGCTGTCGCGATATAGGCACACATCCTCCGGACCGGAGACAGATGTATTGCTATATGTTTGAGTATGTACATTTGGCAGACCAATAGGTTGATGACCTAACCAAGGTCTATACACCGGCGAGCTGGTGTGCATATAAGGGCTTATGAGTAATACGATCTCTCAAAGGGATCATACAGGTTCACTTCTGAATCGGAAGACATGAGCTCACTCATGAAGTATTGGGAATGAACAAATTCCATGCATGGTCGTCATGCTTTAGAAGCATGACACGAATTTTAAAGTATGACCAAGATTAAGAAACTTGTTGATGAAACCCTGAAGATGACAGTGTAGAATTGATCTTTATCTTCGGGTTGATCACATGTCTTCCAGTATGCAGGATGTACAGGTATTAGGAATACCTGAGGGTGATGTGATCAATAATCGATTGTATAACCATGACGCTTCCATTCCGAGGGAGTGATGAAACATGTCTGGATTTTAATGACTCCTCTCAGCAGAGAAGCAATCTGATCTTGGTCCAAGTATTGGACATTGATCTGAATGAGATTCAGATGCAATGAAAAGATTAGATTTGCAGCTTTGATTAAATCAAGCATCTCTGGGAGGTCCGTGAGATCTGGATTTGAGATGTGATCTCAATATCCAAGTCACTATACGTGGAACAATACAATCGCCCTGTCATTATCTCCAAGTATCTGCGGAGAAAGCGCATTATTCTTGAAAGAGTTCAAGAATAATTCCAAAGGTTGAATTATATTTGAGCATTGAGAAATGGATAATTAAATGTGATTTAATTATCATGAATAATGTGAATTCGATTCACATTATCTCAATGCATGAGAATGAGTGTCCAATGTAATTAAATGTGATTTAATTAATGTGGATATGGATAATGTGAATAGCACTATCCAATTATCCATGTATATTATAAATACGATTTATAATATATATTAGAAAGAGACTTGTGTGATTTGTATTTGTTGATTAATTGTTAATGTGGATGGGATTCACATTGAATAAATTGAAAATATAAAGTATGACCAAGATTAAGAAACTTGTTGATGAAACCCTGAAGATGACAGTGTAGAATTGATCTTTATCTTCGGGTTGATCACATGTCTTCCAGTATGCAGGATGTACAGGTATTAGGAATACCTGAGGGTGATGTGATCAATAATCGATTGTATAACCATGACGCTTCCATTCCGAGGGAGTGATGAAACATGTCTGGATTTTAATGACTCCTCTCAGCAGAGAAGCAATCTGATCTTGGTCCAAGTATTGGACATTGATCTGAATGAGATTCAGATGCAATGAAAAGATTAGATTTGCAGCTTTGATTAAATCAAGCATCTCTGGGAGGTCCGTGAGATCTGGATTGAGATGTGATCTCAATATCCAAGTCACTATACGTGGAACAATACAATCGCCCTGTCCTTATCTCCAAGTATCTGCGGAGAAAGCGCATTATTCTTGAAAGAGTTCAAGAATAATTCCAAAGGTTGAATTATATTTGAGCATTGAGAAATGGATAATTAAATGTGATTTAATTATCATGAATAATGTGAATTCGATTCACATTATCTCAATGCATGAGAATGAGTGCCCAATGTAATTAAATGTGATTTAATTAATGTGGATATGGATAATGTGAATAGCACTATCCAATTATCCATGTATATTATAAATACGATTTTATAATATATTAGAGAGAGACTTGTGTGATTTGTATTTGTTGATTAATTGTTAATGTGGATGAGATTCACATTGAATAAATTGAAAATATAATTACATTTAGTTTTGGGTTGTGAATGAGATTCATAATTTTTTCAATGGCTTGATTGATATTTTCCGAAAGATAATTTGAAATTATTTTTTGTGAAAATTATTTTCAACAAGAGGTATAGGAGATATCATGAGATAATGATATCTCATGACATACTAGGAGATTGACCAAGTCCTATCTAACAAGAGAGGACGGCTACAACTCTCCATGAGGAGAAGAGTAGCCGTCCCCCCTTATTTAGGAGTGGACCATGGTCTTCTCATTTTCCTATCTCTAGTCAAATGTGATTTAATTTGAGATTAATTATATTGATTTATCAATATTAATTAATTTGAATTAAATCACTTGTTGTGTTTTACCAACAACATCCTAGCCGTTGAAAGGAACACAAATCAATCTCATCCGTTGATTGTGTGTTGTCCATGGATTGGCATCCATGGACTTCCAAAGCCCTATATAAGAAGAGGTATGCCTTGCTCTTCGACACACCGACTTGACAAAGTCTCTATATTCTCTCTCTCTCATTCTCGCGTGCCCTCTTCTCCTTCTCTCTTGGGTGGCCGTCCACCCTACTCCAGAAGGAAGAAGGCCCTCATTGTCAGCCTGCGTTGCTTCGACGACTCTCGGTGCTCCATCTTCTTTGGTGCTTCTTGCTCGTGAAGAAGATACACGATCTCGTGTGACAAGGTCAGGAGTTCCCTTTCTTGGACAACTACTTGGATTGCGAGGATCATGCGTCTCATCCCCGTGCTTGCAAACGTCTTCTCCGAAGATCGGACTTGAGACAGGAGGTCTCTTTTCGTAGAGACTCGATCAACCATGCTACAAGAGGTATTCCTTTATACTTAATGTGGTTCTAGATGAAACGATTCGAGAATCGTTCTTGGATCATGTGGTTTTATCGCATGAAAATTTTTTAAATTCCGCTGCATAGAACAACTAGTCCAACTAGTCGTTCTTCGTCGTATTCGATACGATGCTCACGCTTCTGTGATGCGCTTAAAGATTATCCCATATCCTTCATTGGGATCCTAATCGTGTTCCTGACCTTCATGGGTACATATTCTATCTTGTAGCAGCTCATGATTTCTAGACTTTCGTGGTTTTCCTTTTGAAGAACAAGTCTGAAGATGGGTATGGTTATCCCATCCTTTTCTCATGAAATAAAGAATATGTTTCTGTTGTGGTTAAGTTTGTTTGATTTGACAATGTTCTAGTGTTCTGCGCTATACAAGTTTCTCAGTTCTTCGGGTCCCTTGGCATTGTACACCAGACCTCTTGTGAGTATAATTCTCAGTAGAATGATGTAGAACGTAAACACCATCATCTTCTTGATAATGACAATGTTCCTCCGTGTTCAGAGTCGCGCTCTCTGCTATTTCTAAGGTGATGTGGTTCTTGCTGCTTACTATTTGGTCAATCAGATGATGCCGCTTATGTTAGGAGAAAATGTTCCTGTTTAGATTGTATTTCCTGATAAGGATCTTTTCTTTTTAACACCTTGTATTTTTTGGTTCAGTAATATTTGTTCGAACCTGACTCCTGATGGTGACAAGCTCTCTCACAGAGCTCTCAAGTGTGTCTTTGTGGCTATTCTCGGACCTGGAAGGGGTACCCGTCTTTTGATCCGATTAAACAGAAGTACTACTTTAGTGTTGATGTCACCTTTTTCGAGTCGGTCATGTATTTTTATCCTACAGGTGACAGGATGATCTCATTTGAGTATGAGAGGAGGTTTACATCCCATCCTCCTACATCAACACCACCTTCACCTTTGGTTACTCCTACGACACCGCCACCTCCACCATCTCCAACTCTTCTTGTGGTGCCTACTCATGTGGCTCAACCTTTGCCTTACTATTACACTCGTAGGTTGATGACTATATGCCCTATTTATATGTCGTCTCCATCATCCAGCATGCCCTAGGTAAATTTTGAGCACTTGTTTTTTTATTGATAGCATTGGTGATTTGTTTGTATCGTAGGCCACTTTATAGTTTGAGAAAATTGCCATCTCAGGTTTTAGTTTAGCAGAGGATCTGGATCAACTCATTGCTCTTTAGAAGTGGAGGCGTACATGCGCTACTTATCCTCTTGCTGCCCATGTTTCTTTGGGTTATGGGCCTCTCAGCTATGAAGATCTTGCGAATGTATCGGGCCGTACTTCTTCGTAGAGAGAACGAGGGAGATAAGATTAGGGTGAGGGCTCCCACTGGCGAGGCTGGGATCCGATGATACTTTCTCCTCCTCATAGAAGTCAATACATATGCGTGAAACCCTCGCTTAGTCCGACTCCTTCCCCCACGCCCAACAGTTACGGTCTTCTGCAAGACCCGACCTTATTGCAATTGCCAACCTTTATAACGGTTGGCGACGGATCTTGACCATGCGGTCATCAGGCCGTTCTAGAATGACTGGACGGGAGAGGGGCCATTGGGGCTCCGTTTCCCTAGGTTGATGGCGTTGGCTGTGGACAAGGAGGCGCGGGTGGCGGAGGTGGTGGACTCTGGTACTTGGGCTCCGAGGTTCACTGCGGTTCTGTCTGACCAGAGGATGCATGACTTTTTGCAGTTGCTTTCGGAGATTCCCTCTGCCGGGGAGTTGTCGGGGGAGCCGGACTGTTTTGAGTGGGTGGAGGGTAAGTTCTCCGTTAAGAAGGCTTACCGGAGGTTTGTGTGCTGGTGGCGCAGTGTGGACCTGAAGATTATTTGGGCGGCAAAGATTCCTACCAGGTTAAGGTGTTCCTCTGGTGTCTGCGGCGGGGTCATCTGTGTGACAAGGTCATAAGGGGAAGGTTGTTGGGCACGACGGACGTTCATTGTGACCGATGCACTGATGGCGTGGAGGACGCGAATCACATCTTCTTTGGTTGCAGGTTGTCGGTGGACGTCTGGGAGTCCTTGGGGTTGCCGCGGGTACAGTCTTCCTGTGCGGATCTTTTTTGGGGCTCCATTCGGGCGGTGGGTGCCGGCTCCACCGGTGATGTCTCCAGAGTCTTTGCGGTACTTTGGGCTATATGGCTTGGTAGAAATGGATGTCATGTTCAAGGGGCAACATTTACTGTGAGAATGTGGTGGTGCAGTGTAACGCTTTGTACAACTTCTGGGTATCCGGATGATGATGTATCTTTTTCTATATCAATGAAATTTGTGGTGTGGTGACTCCCATCTTGGGAGTGCACCCCCTTGTTCTTGTTCAAAAAAAAAATCTCCCACTTGACCCCGCAAGTGGTCAAGTTAATTACACTCCCAGTATTCGTGTTGTGTATGGAGATGCCTACGTTGAGGTTCATTACTCACGAAAATCTCTTCCTTGACTCATGCATTCCAAGTCCCATTAAACCAACATGTTTAATGTATGTGCTAGCTACTATTCCCTTGGTTAGAGAATCGGCTATCATATCACTTGTAGGTATATATGTTACCGTTATTTCTTGTTTTGCCACTATATCTTGTATATAGTGATATTGGATTTCAATGTGCTTTCCTTTATAATTTTTAGCCCTACTATTGATCAAACTTATTGCATCTTGATTATCACAATACATTTCAATCGGTCCTTTGACCAATTCCAGGCTCAAGTCTTCAGAAAATGTTTAATCCAAACCGCATGAGTGGTAGCCATCCTACATGCAATGTATTCTGCCTCCTGTGTATGTCTAGATACACATCATTGTTTCTTGCTACCCCAAGAAACAACTGCTCCACCAAATATGAAAAGGTAACCTGATGTAGATTTCCTATCATCCACGTCCACTTCGAAATCTGCATCGGAGTATCCTACTACTTCAAATGATTCAGCTTGATACACCAGTTTCAAATGTACAATCCCTTTTAGGGCCTGTTTGGTTGTAGGGTTGGGCAGGGTTGGCCCAACCCTGGTTACTATTCACAAGGGTACTTCCTCCTCACAGATTACTATTCACCCAGCCCAACCCAGCCCAACCCAACCCTGCCCAACCCTGCAACCAAACAGGTCCTTAGATATCGAAGAATCCTCTTTACAGCTTCTCAATGTGCTGGTCCATGATTACTTTGTGTTAGAGTTATTAGATTTACATTTATGTTTGTACCCTTCGGGTTTCGTAACCCCCCGTGACCCTTCGGGTTCCATAACCCTTGTACTCTCTAGGGTTTTCTCTCTATATAAGAGACCCTAGCTTTATGGAATAAACATCTCATTCGTTTCTCTTCTCAACATGGTATCAGAGCCAACGGTCCTAGACCAAAGCCTAATACCCTAAATCCGCCGCCACTACCAGCCCTCTCTCCGCCGACAAAGAGAGAGTGCTGGACCTCCTGCATCGCTCATGGATTCGATGGTCCTGCGGAAGGCAGTTTGAGTCCCCAGCAGCACCAGATGCTACCTCCAGTGGCACCTAAAGCATCGCCCGAGGCTCCTACAGCTCCAGCTGTACCTCCTGCGTCGCCGACACCGCCTGGAGTCCCCCCCTCCAATAACCCCTGCTTCACCATGACTTATTTCTCCCAACTTCTTGTTTCTCCCAACTTGATGTTCCATACTATTTATTCTATCAAGTATGGGATAAAGGGGGAGTCAGAGATGATTTTCAGGACGTCTGCTGCCCTACCATGACTGACAAACCGAAGCTCCAGACTACTACTCAAATCATCCGTCTTCACCGAGCATCGACTTCTTCGTCAGGGCGTATACTTCTTCTTTTACGACCCGACTACTACTTCGCGCTGGACTTCTTCTACAGTGGTTATTCTCCACGCACGACAGTGATATATTCCGATGACCTGCAAGCATGACAGAGATACATTTTCAGTGATCTGGTATCGCAACAACTCTACATACATGGCAGAGATACATTCTGGTGACCTGAAAGCCACAGACCTGTCCTCGAGCGACGTCTTCTACCAGCAACGGACATATGTTCTTATGATGCATCGTGTGAAGATGTGGTGTATACTTTTTCTTTTTGTTACAAGCTGTAGCTTTCTCAGCTCCAGCTTGAGGGGGAGTGTTAGAGTTATTAGATTTACATTTATGTTTGTAACCTTTCGGGTTCCATAATCCCCTGTAACCCTTCAGGTTCCGTAACCCTTGTACTCTCTAGGGTTTTCTCTCTATATAAGAGACCCTAGCTCTATGGAGTAAACATCTCATCATTTGTTTCTCTTCTCAGCATCATTGCATGCATCAAACTTTCCACTACTTGTGCATATGGAACTTGTAAAGGCTTCTGCTCCTTTCCAGGATATTGATTCTTGTTGAGTCTTTTTCCAAACACAATCGGTGTAGGAGATGACGTGCTATTGTGCATTCCAAATCTCTTTTAATACATTAAGCAAATATTTTTCTTGACTTAGACTCAATGTCCTTGAATCTCTGTCTCTTATAATTTGAATTCCTAGACCATAGGATGCTTCGCCCATGTCATTTATCTCAAATTCACTACTCAATTTCCTTTAATTTCATTGAGCATCCCTATATCATTACCCCCGACTAGAATGTCATCTACATATAATGACATGATAGCAAACATGCTCCCACTCTTCATGACATATACACAATTATCCAACTTATTTGCAACAAATCCAAATTGGATAATTTTCTCATAAAACTTGAGATACCAATGCTGCGAAGACTGTTTCAAGCTATATAATGACTTTCTTAACTTATAAACTCTTTTCTCCTGACCTTCAACCTGAAAACCATTAGATTGTTACATATAAATATATATATTTTTAATTCTCCATTAAGGAAGGCCATCTTTCACGTCTATTTGGAATAATTTCAAATCCATATATGCAGCTATATCTAAGATCATTCGAATCGATGCGAACTTAGCAACCGGAAGAGTAGGTTTCCTGGAAGTCTATTCCAGCTTATTGAGTATAACCCTTGGCAACTAATTTGTCTTTGTATATCTCAACAATAATGTTAACTTGGTACTTTTTCTTGAATACCCACTTACATCCTATGGATTGCCTACAATCTGGCAAATCACATAACTCCCATACACCATTTCGCTCCATTGAATCAAACTCATCCCTCATGGCAGTCGTCCATGATTCTGACTCGTTCGAAGCCATTGCTTCGTTATAGGATATGGGATATGTACAATCCTCTACATGCTCGTCTATGATATAACATGACGCCTCACATCCATAAAAACGATAATCTTCCATCCATGCAGACCGTGTTCTGAGTCTCTTGTTGCTGATTATACTCGTGGGTGTGTGGTTCACCCACTTCCTCTAAAGGGTCATCATTAACCATAGGTTAATTCTTTATATATGGATGATCAGTATCATCTACTAATTCTTGTCTTGTCTCCAAGTCGTCTTCATTGTCCTATAGGACGATCAAAGGATCTGATTCCTCTACTTCCTGCTCCTTTTCTTGATGAATTTCAAGGAATATTGCATCACGACTTTCGATCAGATCTTTGATTTCATGGAAGAACCTATATCCTTTAGATTGTTCACTATATCCAACAAATTTGCACTTTAACATCTTGAAGTCTAGCTTGTCTCTAAGCTGACTCGGTACCAAGACATGTGCAACACATCCCCATTTCCGGAGATGACCGAACTCGGGTTTCCTGCCATTCCAAATTTCATATGGCGTTGATTCTACGGACTTGGTGGAAATCCAATTCTGTATCTAGTTAGCGGTCAACACAGCTTTTCCCCAAAATTTCTTTGAGAGTCCTGATTGTGACAACATACACCTAACTACATTCATTGGTGTTCTATACTTTCTTTCAGTTACATCATTTTATTGTGGTGTATAAGGCATCGTAGTCTGCCTACAAATGCCTGCTTGAATACAGTGCTCCTTAAATTCCTTTGAGGTATATTCTCCACCTCTATCAGTCCTAAGGGTCTTAATTGATTTTCCCAATTTTGTCTCTACTTTTGTCTTGTATCTCTTAAATGTTTTAAAGGATCTACCTTCTTCCTAAGAGATAGACATAAGAGAACTTAGAATAGTCATCAATGGATGTTATGAAGTATTTCTTGTTTCTATATGTACTGGCACTCAATGGTCCATATATATCTGAATGGACCAAGCCTAATAATTCCTTCGATCGAATTCCTGTCGAGAAGGACTTTCTCGTCATTTTACCAGTCAAACAATATTCACAAGGCAATGTCCTTGCACCTATAATATTAGGCAAAAGATCAGATTTTATCATTTGATTTATTTTGGAATTTCCTGGATGGCCCAGTCTCATGTGCCATAAATCATAATCCGATAAATAGCACAGAGAGTACTCAGAAATCACATTCATTGATCCACTAGAACTTATTACAGGAAGATAAAACTTGTCATGCTCGGATACAAAACTTTTCCATGGCATATACCGTCTTATTCTTTACTGTTGAGATGATTGCTATTTTTAGTATAGACCTTTATGTAATTTTTATTTTTCCCTTTCATAGTCTTGTAATTTACCCAAGGTTCTTCTCCTATATAAGGAAACCCTTGGGCCTCTCATAATGCATTCTAGTCCATTCCCTTAACATGGTATCAGAGCCATGTATCATCCCTAACCCTAACCCCTCTCAAACCCGACACCTGTTCTCTTAAAAAAAAAACCCGCCGCCCGATACCCGCGATACCCGATCGCCCTCGGCCCCGCCCCCATCGCCTCCGACCCCGCCCCCATCGCCCTCGGCCCCCATCGCCTCCAACCCCACCCCCATCGCCCTCGGCCCCCATCGCCTACAACCCCGCCCCCATCGCCCTCGGCCCCCATCCGGCCCCCGTCGCCTCCGACCCCGCCCCCTCGCCCTTCGCCCCATCCCCCATCGGCCCCGCCCCCATCACCCTCGGCCCCCATCGCCCATCGACCCCGCCTCCGACCTCGCCCTGCCCCACCCCTCCAGCCCTTGGCCCCTGCCCCCATTGCCGCCTCTTCCCCAGGCCCCCCATCGCCGCCTACAGTCCCTGCGCCCCTCCCGCCTAACCCAGGCCCCACGCCCCTGAACCAGACTCTGACCCAGGCTCCCATGCTCCTACCCCTGACCCAGTCTCCCACGCCCCTGCCCCGCTCCCTCCACCACCGACTTCTCGCGCCTTCCTGCGCACGACTCCTTCAGCGCGCCTCCTGCAACGACGGTCTCTTCCTGCATCCGTGCCAAGACTCTCAGATTTTGCAATCAGTATTCCAACCACAGAGCGTTATCTCGAGGCTTTAAACCTTCCGATCCTAGCAAGTAACAATATTAAAAAGGATGGTTGCATGGATTTACATGTACAATCAATTCTTGGTATGATTTCGTAGATTCATATCGGTTTACTCTCCGATCGATTCTGTTATTTGGCCATCTTATATCATGTCAGATAACAAGGGTGATATGTTTTCGTCCGGAGCCTTTAAGGGCCCGGCTCCCATCGTTAAGATGGATGGGACCAACTATGAGTTATGGTCCATGCATTTTCTAACCCTCATGCAGTGCAACAACAAGGAGCACATCCTGACAGATCCAGAGCCAACGGAAAATACCGGAGCAAATGCTTCTTGGAAGCAAGATGATGCATACGCACGTGTTTGGCTTTGTGGGACTCTTACTACAGAGATAGCCAATGATATTCTTACTCAGCCCACTGCCAAGGCAATGTGGGACACATTGGCCTCCACCTATGCACAGGCAAAGAATGAGGCCAAAATCCTTCAACTGCAGTTTGATATCTACAATACCAAACAGAATGGTCGTCCCTTGCATGTTTACTACTCTTCGCTGCGTGGCATGTTTGAAAAGCTTCATAGCTACATGCCCATTACGACGTCTACTGAGCAACAGAAGATATATAGGAACTCCACAATGGTTGGAGTCTTCATGGCTGGACTTGACAAAGAATATGATGGTGCACGCACTCATCTTCTTACAGAAGCAACCATTCCCCCTATAGAGGAGGCCTATAGCCGTCTCAGCCGGCTCACGATCCCGTCGACATCCACGTCTTCACACTCCTCAGCAATGGCCGCTTCTCGTGGTCGAGGTGGGACGATTCAGTCTAGAGGACGTACACCCCGAGGAAGAGGCGGCGGACGATATCGTGGTCCCTGTACCTACTGCCGCAAGCCTGGACATGCAGAGGATACATGTTATCAGAAGCATGGATATCCTGTTTCTGGTCGAGCAGCAGAGCATATTGTGTCTTCAGAGACTTCAGCTCCACAGGTTGATCCGCGCCTGGATGATATTGTCTCTCGTATTCGAGAGATCATGACTCCTAGTACTGACACCACCACAGATACCGCTACAGCAGTCAGAGCCTCTTTGAGCTCCTCAGGTATCACCTATGCCTTTACTGGTAGTACGAATACAGACATGACAGAATGGATTATGGACTCTGGTGCTTCTCACCACTTGTGCGGAGACAGAACACAACTAAAGTCCTACAGGGCTATACCACCTGGTAGATGGGTCGTCATTGCTAATGGCGACCACTTACCTGTTACAGGACAGGGGGAGGTGCAGTTGACTCCGTCCATGTGTCTGAAAGATGTTTTATATGCTCCCGCGTTTCAAATGAATTTACTTTCTATTAGTCAGATCACTAAGGATCTGCACTGTCGTGCCATCTTTGACCCTTCATCTCTTGTGTTTCAGGACATACTCACGGGCAGGGTGATTGGAAGTGGCCGTGAGCAGCGGGGACTCTACAGACTGGTCCAACCTCCTCATGCTAGTATTTCTATTATCCCTACTGGACCAGTCTCTCCTTACTTGTGGCACCTTAGGTTTGGGCATCTTCCTCTGCAAAAGTTATGTCATGTTTTCCCTCAGATTTCTACGAGATCCTCATTTCAATGTGAAGCATGCCAACTTGGGAAGCATCTCCGTTCATCTTTTCCATCCCGGCAGAGTCGGAGCAGTTCTCAGTTATTTGAGCTCCTTCATTTTGACATTTGGGGTCCTAGTCGTGTTCCTGATCTCCAAGGACACCGTTTTTATCTTGTAGCTGTCGATGATTTTTCTAGACTGTCTTGGGTCTTCTTATTGAAAAATAAGTCTGAGGCTGGATCCACTATCAAGTATTTTATTAATGAAATAAAAAATATTTTTTCTGCCAATGTAAAGTATATTCGTTCTGACAATGCCTTGGAATTTTGCACCTTACATCTTTCCGAGTTCCTAAGATCCCATGGCATTGTTCACCATACCTCATGTGTCTACACTTCCCAGCAAAACGGTGTTGTCGAGCGCAAACACAGTCACTTACTTGATGTAACCAGAACATTGTTGATACAGAGCCGTGCTCCTCATTCTTATTGGGGTGATGCTATCCTTACTGCTTGCTATTTGGTAAATCGTATGCCCTCATCCGTGTTAGGAGAGAAGATTCCTTACTCGATTGCGTTTCCCGAGAAGGATCTCTTCTCTCTTACACCTCGTGTGTTTGGATCTGTTGCATTTGTTCATGATGTCTCTCCAGGGCGTGACAAGCTCTCTCCTAGAGCTGTCAAGTGTGTATTTGTCGGCTACTCTCGTACCCAAAAGGGGTATCGCTGCTTTGATCCACTAAGCCAAAAATATTTTGTTAGCGCTGATGTTACGTTCTTTGAGTCGGTCATGTATTTTTCTCCTACAGGTGACAGACTTACTCCATCTGACTCTGATGATGAGATATACATGCCACCACCTCCTACAGATGGTTCTTCACCTTTACCACCACCACCTCCTCCGCCACCACCACCACCTCCTCCTCCTCCACCACCACCACCACCCCCTCCATTTGTTCAGTTCTAACCTCATGTTGTTCCTCGCAGACCTCGCTCTGTTCGCCATGCTCACAGGCCTTGCCCATCATCCAGCACGCCTCAGGTATATAATGAGCATATTATTTCTACTGATGGCACTACTGAGTTAACTGTACAACAGGAGGAGCAGACACCCTCTCAAGAGGGAAATATACAGGCCCAGGACGTAGCAGATGATCTTGACGTACCGATTGCTCTGCGAAAGCAGAAACGGGCGTGTGCTACTTACCCTATTGCAGCCCAAATCTCCTTGAGCAGGTTGTCAGAGGATTTCAGGAGATTTACGCTAGCACTATCAGCTGTACAGATACCACCGACATATCATGAGGCTCTCAAAGATAGTCAGTGGAGGTTAGCCATGGAGGAGGAAATGGCTGCGCTACAATCACGTGGCACGTGGAGTCTTGTTTCTGCTCCTGTTAATACATCAGTCGTGGGATGCAAATGGGTGTTCACTGTGAAACACCGTGCTGATGACAGTGTGGATCGCTATAAGGCGAGACTTGTGGCACGAGGATTTTCTCAGACATATGGGGTAAACTATCACGATACTTTCTCACCAGTTGCCAGACATTCTACTCTGCGCATTCTCCTTGCTGTTGCTGTGATACGAGATTGGCCTCTTTATCAGCTTGATGTTAAGAATGCATTTCTCTATGGTGACCTCCAAGAGGAGGTTTACATGCAGCAGCCACCTGGGTTTACTGCTGAGGGGGAGTGCCAGAAAGTTTGCAGGTTGCACAAGGCTATCTATGGCCTCAAGCAAAGTCCAAGAGCATGGTTCCAAAAGCTCTCGGACTTGATAGAACAACAAGGGTTTGCGAGATCAACTGCTGATCACTCATTGTTCATACAGAAGACCCAGAGAGGTATTACAGTCATTCTTGTTTATGTTGATGACATTATTATTACAGGGGATGACGAGCAGGGTATTCAAGATACCAAGGACTTCCTAGGTAAGCGGTTTGTGACCAAGGACCTTGGACATTTACGTTACTTCCTCGGAATAGAGTTTGCCAGGAATCAACGGGGTCTTGTTATGACCCAGAGAAAATATGTTATAGATCTTCTTTCCGAAGCTGGCATGACAGATTGCAGACCTGCCACTACTCCGCTTGACCCAAGCATGAAGTTCTATGATGATGATACTGAGGAGGTCGACAAGAGAAGATATAGAGAGCTTGTTGGCAAGCTACTATATGTAACTATTACCAGGCCTGACATAGCATTTGCGGTTAGCAAAGTGAGTCAGTTCATGGAGCAGCCCAGGCAAGCTCACATGGATGCAGTCCATATGATTCTGAGATACTTGAAGACTTCACCTGGTACTGGACTTCTTTTCAGCAGAGGCACATCTCTTTCAGTAACAACATATGCAGATGCAGACTATGCCGGGTGTCCGAAAGATAGAAAGTCTACGTCTGGATTTGCTGTGTTCATAGGGAATTCTCTGGTTTCATGGAAGAGTAAGAAGCAGACTGTGGTTGCTAGATCAAGTGCTGAATCGGAATACAGGGCCATGGCACAAGCCAGTACAGAGATGATGTGGGTCAAATCCGTTCTCACTGACCTAACCATAAAAGTACATCTTCCCATGCACCTCCAATGTGATAATCAAGCTGCTCTCTTCATTGCAAATAACCCAACCTTTCATGAAAGAACGAAGCACATAGAGGTAGATTGCCACTACACTCGTGACATGATACAGAAAGGTATTATCACTACTACGCATGTCAGTTCTGGAGACCAGACAACAGATATACTTACAAAGGCTCTAGCAAGAGGACCTTATCAGAAATATTGTTCCAAGCTGAGTCTTATTGACATCTACGCTCCAGCTTGAGGGGGAGTGTTGAGATGATTGTTATTTTTAGTATAGACCTTTATGTAATTTTTATTTTTCCCTTTCATAGTCTTGTAATTTACCCAAGGGTTCTTCTCCTATATAAGGAAACCCTTGGGCCTCTCATAATGCATTCTAGTTTATTCCCTTAACATTTACTATGGATACACGTTTATTATAGAAATGAACTTCAAAGTCTTTCTTGAGGAGAACTGGAACAAATACGAGGTTCCGGCGTATTCCTGGAGCGTAACATCCTGATGTACAATTATGCTATCGCCCAAGTCAAGCTTGTATGTCCCAACACCTTCAACATTCAAGTAGGTGTTGTTCCCCATGAAGATCCTCTGTTCGCTTTTCTTTAGCTCCTTGAAGTCTACAAGCCCCTCATTTATCTTGGCAATGTGGCGGTTGCACCAAAGTCAATCCACCACCGTTACAGTCAGTGACCGCGTAATTGCACTCCATGACATCCACGAATTCAATTTTCTTTTTGCCTTTATTTTCAGGCATTTTAGAATTTCCTGGCTTCGTCTTGTTAGGGCAATTGACATTGAAATGATCATATTTGCCGCAACCCTAGCATAAACCACGTGTGTAATTCTCACTTTTTCCTTTGAAATTTGTCTTGGAGGGTCCTAGTCTTTTCTTTGCGTGCACTACATTTGCTTCTTCTTTTTCCTCCTCGACCTCAAAGATCTCGATTATTGATCCTTGCTTTGAGAGGTCTTGCTCAATTACCAATTATACCGGTGGGTTCGTCACACTCTTGATGATGCCGTTCATCCTCAAGGATGTGGCAAACATGTTGAATGACAACGGGAGGCTTCCTAGAATGATTGCTATCTGCATCCTCTCCGGAATTGCGCATGCAACAATCGCTAGGTCCTTGGCCATCACGGTTATTTTGTTCATGTGCTCAAGGACGCTTTCAGTTCCTTAATTCTACACGAGTTATACTAATGTAGAAGAAGCTGGACGCTCACTTCTGACTTGGAATGATATTTGTCCTTAACCGCAGTCCAAAGCTCATATGTTGATTTACAGGTCTCGAAGACCTTAATCAGATTCAACTCCATATGAGTCAACTTAAAGCTTCTAGCGCTATTATCTATTTTCTCCCACTATTTGCAAGATCTAATTTCTTCCACAGTTGGATTTTTAGATAACGTAGGGCCAAGTGTATGCTATCGTGCAACAGGTCAAAGTAGATCTTTGTACTCCACAATTCATAATTAGTATCTGTTAGAATACTGAGATGATTATTCCATAGAGCCCTTGGGTCTCTTATATAGGGAGAGAGCCCTTGGGTAAATTACATGAAAGGTACGAAAAGAAACTAAAATAATAAATAACATCAAAGACTAATAACTATCTCTACACTCCCCCTCAAGATGGAGCATAGATATCTATCATGCTCAGCTTGGAAGAACATCTCTGGAAAGGTCCTCTGAGCAATGGCTTTGTGAATATGTCTGCTGTCTGGTCCTCTGAACTGACATGGGACGTGGAGATGAAGCCCTTCTGAATCATGTCCCTAGTGTAATGACAATCCACCTCTATATGTTTTGTTCTCTCATGGAAGGCTGGATTGTTGGCAATGAATAACGCTGCCTGATTGTCACATTGCAGATTCATAGGCAAGGGAACTTCAACATTCAGATCTTCTAGGACTGCTCTAACCCACATCATTTCTGTGCTTGCCTGTGCCATGGCCCTGTACTCGGATTCGGCACTGGATCTCGCCACAACAGTCTGCTTCTTGCTTTTCCAGGAGACTAAAGAGCTTCCTACAAAGATAGCAAATCCAGAAGTAGACTTACGATCCCGTGGACATCCTGCATAATCCGCATCTGCGCAGGCTGAAATAGACAAATCTGTGGCTTTCTTGAACAGCAACCCTGTGCCTGGGGAAGACTTCAGATATCTCAATATCATGTACAATGCATCCATATGTACTTGCCTCGGCTGCTCCATAAATTGACTCACCCGGTTTATTGCAAGTGCAATATCCGGTCGAGTTATAGTCATGTATAAGAGCTTGCCCACCATTTCTCTGTACCTTCTCTTGTCCACCTCCTCAGTGTCATCATCGTACAGCTTCATACTCGGG